>JAJOOO010020073.1:0-11446 GCA_029582685.1 Solanum piurae
AAACAAAAATAATTGAATGGAACTGTAGTTGTGCGAGTTAGATATAGAATTTTATTATTATTTAATAAAATAAATTTATGACTTGGCTTTATTTATTAATAGTCCATTAAACTTGTCACAAAATTTCATTTCGATACTCAAACTACGGCTTGTTCCGATAGAACATCTAAACACTTCACACATTTATTGTTCAAATTTTGAAGAAAAAAAACTATGTGCGTGTGATTACAAATGCTTATTAAATGGCTATGTTAACCACATAAACATGTCATCTCAGTTAATTATATCTACATCCACCAAATTAGAACATGCTTGAGGTTTACCCTTTTTTATATGGGTCGAATACATAAAATTAAAGAAGATGACATATTTTATATCCAACATATATTTGTCATTTAATTTAATGTTAATGTCTAACATAATTTTAAAATGAATATTAGATTACGTATTCTTTTAATATTAGTCGAGATAACTTGTATAAGTTATAAGTTATTTTTTAATTTTATAAAATAAAAAAAGTACTTCAAAGTGTAATACCCATTATTACTCTTTAATTTATTTATGTGAAAATTAATTTATTGTTTAAGAATATGATTAATTATGTATAAATACAACTTAAGACAATAATGTTGGGCCCGTTAACGGGCCTTTTCATATCTAGTTTATACATATACATGATTGTGATTGATTACTGTATATACATAACTATGTTGAAGTGGATTTATATATTTGTATATGTAAATCACATATGTATGTATGTATATATATATATATATATATATATATATATATATATTATATTTGTATATGTAAATCATATGTTCATTATATGTAAATACATATACAATTTATATTATATACAAATTCAAGCATCTATATACATGTACAAATATTATCTGACACACATACAGTACAAATATACATATACATTCTATGATAAATCCAACGTATAATTTTTTTCCTTTTAATGGAGGTTTTCCAATATAAGGAATCCAGTTGTTATGGTGTTATTATCGCAGTAGAAGTCATTTTACGCAAAAAAAATAAAATGTTAGCGTGAATAATGAGATTCATTATTATTTTTGTTACCGCATTTAGTGCTCATGTATTCATTAATTAAAGGTGGATGATTTGTATAAATTTTTAACAAATAAATTGGGATATACAAACACAAGTTTCTATAGCAACTTAAACTATAGCTATAGAGCGTAATTAGATAAATTATAGCTATGGAGCATAATTTAGTTAAATAAGTTTGTCATTTATGAAATTTTTCCTTATTTTTAATATTCTATTTTATTTTCTAATTATATTTCATTTGGCCCACGGGTCAGCCCTACCCATATTGCTCAAGTCCCACAAATCAGCATGTTTATTAAGGCAGGGCTAAAAAACTTTTTTCTTAAATGGGCTCCAAATTTTTTAGCATAGTTACATTAAATCACGGGTTATGCCAAGCCGGCCCAACGGGCCTAGTTCATATTGACGACTATTCTATTCTTATTTTCAGTCAACTTAATAGCCATCATAATAATTATTTTCTCTATTCAAGTTAATGTTTCTGTTAGAATAAGTTAATATGGATAATTTTGCAGAAAGCTGAATTCCTGACCATAATAAATTAATTATGATCAAGTCAAGATTATGTTAAATGTACTTCATATTATATATATGCACATCTTGCTGAATGAGATAATCACCTAAACAAAATATGGATCTGAAATTCATCTCTACCTTTCTCTGCTTTGTTCTGCTTCATTCATCAAAAACATTTGGTGACCATTTCTCTAATCAAAGTGATTTAGAAACTTATATAGTACATCTTGAATTTGATGATCAACTTTTCTCAAATTCCAAAGATGTACTTCTCTGGCATCAATCATTTTTGCCTACAAATTCGAATCACTCATCGCGCATTTTGTATTCCTATCGTCATGTGTTCAATGGTTTTGCTGCTATGTTGTCATCAGACGAATTAAGAGAAATGGAAAAGAAGCCCGGTTTCTTGTCAGCACGTCCCCAACGAATATTTCAGTTGCACACCACACACAGTCCAAGTTTCCTTGGCTTGCACCAGAATGTTGGTTTGTGGAATGCATCGAATTCAGGTAAAGGTGTGATTATTGGTTTAATAGATACTGGAATTACTCCTCAACATCCTTCGTTTAATGATAATGAAATGCCTAATCCACCTGATAAATGGAAAGGTAAATGTGAGTTTAATGTTACAAATTGTAATAAGAAGCTTATTGGAGCAAGAAATTTTGTGCAACCGAATACGTTCCCTACAGATGAAATTGGCCACGGGACACAGACTTCAAGCATAGCTGCGGGGAACTTTGTGAATGGTGCCAACTTTTATAGTAATGCTAATGGCACGGCTGTTGGCATTGCGCCCCGAGCCCATGTGGCCATGTACAAAGTCTGTGGGGTACTTTGGTGTATAGAATGGATGATTTTAGCTGGTTTTGATGCTGCAATTGAAGACGGTGTGGATGTGATTGTCATTCCAATGGGGTTAGGACACCCGCCTTTGTATGATGACACTATAGCTATTAGCACGTATAGCGCAATGGCGAAGGGGATTTTTGTAAGTGGCTCTGCAGGAAATCATGGACCGGGTAGTGGCACTGTGATGAACGGGGCCCCGTGGATTCTCACAGTTGGTGCTAGCACAACAGATAGAAAGATAAGTGCCGTTGCAGTTCTGGGTAACGGAGCTGAGTATGAAGGCGAATCGGCCTTTCAACCAACGAATTTTTCACAAAAATTGTTACCACTTGTGAATGGTAAGGCTTGTGAATCATTGAATACAAGCAATGTCAAGGGTAAAATAGTGTTGTGTAATACAAGCGGTGACTTGTCTAGAAATGTCAAAGGAGGAAGAGTGAAAAATGCCGGTGGTGCTGGCATGATTCTCATGAACGAAAAGTATCGTGGCTCTACAACATTCTCAGAATATGATGTCGTTCCCACGACACAGGTTAGTTACAAGGATGGACAAGAGATCATAAACTATGTGAAATCAACATCAACACCAGTTGGAACGTTATCATTCAAGGGAACGAGAATTGGTGACAAGCATGCGCCAACAGTCGCTTACTTTTCTGCTAGGGGACCATTTCTCCCGAGTCAGGGCATACTAAAGCCAGACATTATTGGCCCTGCAGTGAATATCCTTGCAGCGTGGCCAACCCCTATAGCAGGCCAGATGTTTGACCTCCTTTATGGAACTTCCCTGTCTTGCCCTCATCTTGCAGGAGTTGCAGCATTGTTAAAGAATGCACACCCAAATTGGTCTCCAGCTGCAATTAAATCCGCAATCATGACCACAGCTGACATCGTCAACCTTGGAAACGATCCAATTCAGGACGAGACACTTGAACCTGCTGATCTACTTACAATCGGATCAGGGCATGTGAATCCATCAAGAGCAAATGATCCAGGACTCGTTTATGACATCCAGCCTGAAGATTACATCCCATACTTATGTGGCTTGAATTATACAGATGATCAAGTCAGTCTCATTGTGAATAAGAAGGTACATTGTACAACAAGCATACCTCAATCAGAGTTGAACTATCCGTCATTTTCTATTCCTACGAAATCAAGTGCTCAAACTTATACAAGGACTGTGACTAACGTCGGAGAGGCAAGTTCAGCTTACACAGTTGAAGTATTTGGGCTCAAAGGCGTCGAGGTGACTGTTAATCCTAAAATCTTGAAATTTACAGCGTTGAATCAGAAGGCGTCGTATAATGTAACAGCTAAGTCATTAGATCTTACAGGACATTCCCAAGGATACATAATTTGGTCTTCTGATAGGTATTCTGTTAGAAGTCCAATAAAAGTATTTCCCCATATCAGTGTGATTTAGTTCATTGGATTTGTTATAAGAGATGACTTCTTCATGGAGTATTATTTAGGCAAACTCTTAAGTATCTAATTATATTTTTAAGTAGATTTATTTATTACTTATGTATAATTTAAGTAACTTTATTTATTATTCTAGAATGGGATTTTTCATAGTTTTATAAGGATTAGGTTAAGCTAAGGTTATTAGTTTGGAAAATGATTTAGGTCTCTACTTCATAAGAATTAGACTTCATATTGATGTAATATGACTCCCATTTAAAGGGTTTTTTGATAAATAAATCAGTAAGTCATATTTCAGCAAAAAGCAAGAGATCACAGTTTTCACTTTCATTGAACTCTAAGGTTTCAGTCTTCCTTTGAAGAACTAAGAGATATGGGTTCTCTCTTTTAATGAACTCCAAGGTTTCAGCATCCCTTTTAACGACCTGAATTTATATATCGCCCTGTGAATCGATCCTTCCATAAAGATTCATAACTGTGTTCTTATCTGATTCTTTTGAAAAGGAAAATGACCCATTTCGATCTCTCAAATTTCAGTACAACCTCCCATTTGGCACCCCTAGAAACGGGTTTGATCTGTGGAAATTTTTGCATTAAAAGTGGAAAAGATATAATGGAGATGTAACAAGTAATGAGAGAACCAGCATCGTCTATATCACTATGATCCTATTGTTCTTTTTAAATAAAAAAAAAGTATCTCATCAAATGTGTTGTATTTTGGTGTTTTGATGATTTAACAAACTATGGAGGAATAGGATGAGTTCAGAACATATTCAAGTCATAAAGATATAACATCGATACAAATAATCCACATTTTTAGGATATAACTAAAATAGGCTTAGGGTGTGTTTGGCATGAAGGAAAATGTTTTCCAATTTTCTCATGTTTGGTTGGCTTAAATATTTTTCAAATCAACTTATTTTCCTCTTATTTAAGGAAAATGACTTCCCTTAAAAAAGTAAGGAAAATATTTTCCAAAATCATTTTGAACATCACATCTCAACTTATCATCCTCACTTAAGTCTCGGATATCAATTCTCAATACTATTCCTATATTTGACTTTTGATTTTCACTGCGAGACCCATCTCTCGACTTCAATTCGAGACCCAACTCTCAAATTACGAATTGAAATGGGGTCAAATCTCGAGTTAGAATTGGAGGTCAAATTTTGGATCGAGTGTCGAGTCTAGGGTCGAGATCGGGTCTTGGGGTAGGGATCGGGGTCGAGTCTCAAGTCGAGGTTAGGGTCGGTTCTTAGGTCGGGTGTTGGTTGTTGGGATCGACTCTCAAGTCAGGAGTCAGGGTCAAAGTCGGGGGAGGGATCGAGTCTCAAGTCAGGTGTCTTGAGCGAGTCTTAAGTTGGGTCTAGGGTCGGGTCTTGGGGTCGAGTCTTGAGTCAAGTCTCAAGGTCGAGGTCAGGATCAAGTCTTGAGTCGGGTGCCTAGAACGAGGTCAAGTTCAGGTCTCGAGTCGGGTGTTAGGGTTGGGAGGGTCGAGGTCGGGTATCAGGTCTCAATTAGGGTCGGTTCAGGTCTCGAGTCATATGTCGGGGTCGTGGTCAGGTTTGGGTCTCGGGTCGAGCCTCGTGATTGGATCTCGGGTCAGATGTCAGATCGGGGTTAGGGTTGGATGTCAGCATCTGGTCTCTGGAGTCGGGGTTAGGTTTGAGTCGATGTTAGGTTTAGGTCTTGAGTTGGGTGTTAGGGTAGGGGTCGTGTGTTGGGGTTAGGTCTCAGATGTCGAGGTCAGGTCTCATGTGTCAGGAATGGATCTAGGGTTGGGTCTTAATTCTCTAGTCGGGGTCGAGTCTCCATTCTCGGTTGCGGTCAGGGTCATAGTCGGGTTGAGGGTTGGGGTGTTGAGTTAGGTGCTGGGGTTGAGTCTTGAGTCCGAAGTCAGGGTCAAGCTGGGTTTTGGGTTGGGGGCGGGGGCGGGTTTTGAGTCGAGGTCGGATCTCAGGTCAATGTTAGGATCAAGGTCGGGGATGGGTCTCGAGTCGAGTGCTGGGGTCAGGATTAGGACTCGAGTTGGGTTCAAGTCTCGAGATTGAGGTTAGGGTCTCGAATCAGGGTTAGGGTTGGGGCCCGAGTCGGGTGTCAGGGTCAGGGTCGAATTTTGTTTCAATAGTTGTATTTTGAGTCGGATGTTGGATCGGGAGTATAGGTTGGATGTCAAGGTCGGGTCGAATTCAAATCTCGGGGTCAGGTTTAGGTTCGGCTATCTGGATCATATGTTGATTTTTAGGTTAGAAACTATTTTCATAAAAAGTATTTTGTACTATCTAGACAAAAGTAAAAGACATTTTGTAAAAAATATTTTTCATTCACCAATCATACACTAGAAAAAATATTTCAAGAAAATATTTTCCACTCACCAACCAAACATGAGAAAATAAGTTACACTACAACAAAAATATTTTTTAGCGGCAATAAATATTGACATTAATAAAGAGTGTTAAAGTCTTTACCGGCATTAGTTAAGTGTCATTAGAACCAATGTCCCTCAAGGCTTTAGGGACATATACAAAGAGTGTTAATTGCCGCTAAAAATACATATTTAGCGGTAATTAAGAATTAATTGCCACTAATGATCATTTTTGATGTAGTGTTAGAAACCAACTTTTTTTCCACAGAAAATATTTTCCTTCATACCAAACACACCCTTAACGACAGACATTAATCCGTTAACGTCTAGATCTTAACATAAAATGGAAGTTTTTCTTACACTTTATAAAACAAATTTTTTTCTTTCACTTTATAAGGTAGAAATTTTTCTTACACTTTATAATGTAGAAGTTTTTCTCATACTTATACTTTCTTAAATAGATTTTGAGTATAGACTCTTGTTACTTTTAGGAAAAATTACGCGAGTTGCCAAACATTACTAGTTTATTATTCAACGAGGTTATAGTTTCATTTAATTACTGTGTGTGACTATAGCTTAATATGATTTTCTATTAAAAAAGGGACTCACTGCTTGTTTGTATACCTAAGGAAAAAATCCCTTACCGGATTTGTACTCTAATTTACACAAATCTACTCTCCTTTTCCCAATTCTCTCCTATAATCACTCATATACTTAAAATTTGAATTTCGAAATCTATGTTCTCCCTTCTAATCGTGATTTCACAAATCAATGTAACCGCTCAAAACATGATTCAACTGGGTTTTTTCGTTTGTATATGATTTATTTTTCATGTATTTTGAACAAAAAATTGTCACTAGTCTTCCTATTTTCAATTTTTTCAAAAATAAAATGGATGATGGAGGGTCAAGAACAAGAACAACTGATGAGGTTGTTTCTGGTTCTTTAGATCGTGAAAAATCTGAAGAATCTCAGATTTTTTGTTTAAACCCTAATTGTATATAGCAATTTATATATTTTTTTGTTATTATTTATACATATACATGATTGTGACTGATTACTGTATATACATAACTATGTTGAAGTGGATTTATATATATATATGTATATGTAAATCATATTCATATACATATACAATTTATATTATATACAAATTCAAGCATCTATATACATGTACAAATATTATTTGACACATATACAGTACAAATATACATATACATTCTATGATAAATCCATTGTCAGACAAACACATATATGAATAAACGTATAATTTTTTTCCTTTTAATGGAGCTTTTCCAATATAACGAATCCAGTTGTTATGGTGTTATTATCGCAGTAGAAGTCATTTTATGCAAAAAAAAAATGTTAGCGTGAATAATGAGATTCATTATTATTTTTGTTACCGCATTTAGAGCTCATGTATTCACTAATTAAAGGTGGATGATTTGTATAAATTTTTAACAAATAAATTGGGATATACAAACACAAGTTTCTATAGCAACTTAAACTATAGCTATAGAGCGTAATTAGATAAACAATATGGAGCATAATTTAGTTAAATAAGTTTGTCATTTATGAAATTTTTCCTTATTTTTAATATTCTATTTAATTTTATTTTTATTTTCTAATTATATTTCATTTGGCCCACGGGTCAGCCTTACCTATATTGCTCAAGCCCCACAAATCAGCATGTTTATTCAGACAGGGCTAAAAAGTTCTTTGCTTAAATGGGCTCCAAAAAATTTAGCACAGCTACATTAAATTACGGGTTAGGCCAAGCCGGCCCAACGGGCCTAGTCCATATTGACGTAAATCCTGACTATTCTATTCTTATTTTCAGTCAACTTAATAACCATCATAATAATTATTTTCTCTATTCAAGTTAATGTTTCTGTTAGAATAAGTTAATATGGATAATTTTGCAGAAAGCTGAATTCTTGACCATAATAAATTAAATATGATCTAGTCAAGATTATATTAATTTAACTTCATTATTATATATGCTCATCCTGTTAAATGTGATAGTCACCTAAACAAAATATGGATCTGAAATTCATCTGTACCTTTCTCTGCTTTGTCCTGCTTCATTCATCAAAAACATTTGGTGATCATTTCACAAATCAAAGTGATTTAGAAACTTATATAGTACATCTTAAATTTCATGATCAACTTTTCTCAAATTCCAAAGATGTACTTCTCTGGCATCAATCATTTTTGCCTACAAATTCAAATCACTCATCGCGCATTTTGTATTCCTATCGTCATGTGTTCAATGGTTTTGCTGCTATGTTGTCATCAGACGAAGTGAGAGAAATGGAAAAGAAGCCCGGTTTCTTGTCAGCACGTCCCCAACGAATATTTCAGTTGCACACCACACACAGTCCAAGTTTCCTAGGCTTGCACCAGAATGTTGGTTTGTGGAATGCATCAAATTCAGGTAAAGGTGTGATTATTGGTTTATTAGATAGTGGAATTACTCCTCAACATCCTTCGTTTAATGATAATGGAATGCCTAATCCACCACTTAAATGGAAAGGTAAATGTGAGTTCAATGTTACAAATTGTAATAAGAAGCTTATTGGAGCAAGAAATTTTGTGCAACCGAATACGTTCCCTACAGATGAAATTGGCCACGGAACACTTACCTCAAGCATAGCTGCAGGGAACTTTGTGGATGGTGCCAATTATTATGGTAATGCTAATGGCACGGCTGTTGGCATTGCGCCCCGAGCTCATGTGGCCATGTACGAAGTCTGTGCGGCAATTTTTTGTAGAGAATCCAATATTATAGCTGGTTTTGATGCTGCAATTGAAGACGGTGTGGATGTGATTGCCATTTCAATTGGATCAACTCAACCTCAGCCTTTTTATGGTGATGCTATAGCTATTAGCACGTATAGCGCGATGGAGAAGGGGATTTTTGTAAGTTCCTCTGCAGGAAATCATGGACCAGATAGTGGTACTGTGATGAACGGGGTCCCGTGGATTCTCACAGTTGGTGCTAGCACAACAGATAGAAAGATAAGCGCCGTTGCAGTTCTGGGTAACGGAGCTGAATATGAAGGTGAATCAGCCTTTCAACCAACGAATTTTTCACAAAAATTGTTACCACTTGTGAATGGCAAGGGTTGTGAATCATTGAATTCAAGCAATGTCAAGGGTAAAATAGTGGTGTGTGATAGAAGCGGTGGCTTGTACTCTAGAATAAGCCAAGGAAGATTAGTGAAACTTGTCGGTGGTGCTGGCATGATTCTCATTAATAATAAGAAACTTGGCTCTACAACATTCTCAGATTATGATGTCGTTCCCACGACAGGTTGGTTACAACGATGGACAAGAGATCATAAACTATATGAAATCAACATCAACACCAGTTGGAACGATATCATTTAGGGGAACGACATTTGGAGACAAGAACGCGCCAACAGCTACTTACTTTTCTTCTAGGGGACCATTTATGCCGAGTCAGGGCATACTAAAGCCGGACATTATTGGCCCTGGATTGAATATCCTTGCAGCGTGGCCAGACCCTACAGCAGGCCAGATGTTTGTCCTCTTTTATGGAACGTCGATGGCTTGCCCTCATCTTGCAGGAGTTGCAGCATTGTTAAAGAATGCACATCCAAATTGGTCTCCAGCTGCAATTAAATCCGCAATCATTGTGACATCGTCAACCTTGGAAACTATCCAATTCAGGACGAGACACTTGAACCTGCTGATCTACTTACAATCGGATCAGGGCATGTGAATCCATCAAGAGCAAATGATCCAGGACTCGTTTATGACATCCAGCCCGAAGATTACATCCCATAGTGGCTTGAACTATACAGATGATCAAGTCAGTATCATTGTGAAAAAGAAGGTACATTGTACAACAAGCATACCTCAATCAGAGTTGAACTATCCGTCATTTTCTATTCCTACGGAATCAAGTGCTCAAACTTATACAAGGACTGTGACTAACGTTGGAGAAGCAAGTTCAGCTTACACAGTTGAAGTATTTGGGCTCAAAGGCGTCGAGGTGACTGTTCAACCTAAAATCTTGAAATTTACAGCGTTGAATCAGAAGGCGTCGTATAATGTAACAGTTAAGTCATCAGATCTTACAGGGCATTCCCAAGGGTACATAATTTGGTCTTCTGATAGGTATTCTGTTAGAAGTCCAATAAAAGTATTTCCCCATATCAGTGTGATGTAATTGATTGGATTTGTTATATGAAAAAAATTATCATTATAAATGGAAAAGAAATTATGGAGAAGTAACAAGTAATTATAGAACTGTCATTTTTATTCTCTCTTTCGCTACTTGTGAATCAGCATTCATCACAAGAATACTAGTGAATGATATAATTTAGAAGAAAAGATAAAACTCACACGACCTCAACTAATTCATATATGCATTGTGTAAGGCCAATTAAAAGAAAAGTGCTCTCAACATTACTTTTTATTATACACATGGCTTAAATTCGTGGCCTCATCATCTTTATTCTTATACGACAAGTATGAAATTACAATTTTGTTAATACTTCTTAAAGGCTACTCGCTAATTAGCATTCATCTAAAGGATACTACTGCGTGAATGATAATTTAGAAGAAATGATAAACCTCAATGGGACTCGACTCGATTAATCTAGATGTGCATTGTGTAAGGCTAATTAAAAAAAAAACTTTGTAACATAACTTTTTTTTACTCATGGCTTATATTCGAGGCCTCATTATCTTTATTTTTATATACGTCAAGTTAAGTATGAAGTAATAATTTTGTTAAACTCTTTAAAGGTCATTCTCAAGTTATAAAATGCAAATTGACTCGATTAATCAAGATTTGCATTGTGTAAGGCCTATTAAAAGAAAAATACTCTCTAACATAACTTTTTTTTATGTACACATGACTTTTTATGTACACATGACTTGTATTTGAGGCCTCATCATTTTTATTCTTGTACGGGTATCAAGTTATAATTTTGTTGATACTTTTGAAAGGTCATTTTCAAATCATAAAATGCAAATAGCTAGACGTGTATAGTTTGGGGTCACAAAAAGAGTAATTTCAAATGAAGTGTAGATTATATAAATGTAAGGAATTTATTATAGTAAATGTATAATTAAAAAATAGGGCTAACCCATCGGTGGCCCCCTAAATTTGGCACTAACTTTCACTTAGACACTTTAATTAGGCTTTGTTCATTTTAGACACCTCATGTG
>JAJOOO010020075.1:0-11121 GCA_029582685.1 Solanum piurae
ATACCACAACATACATAGTAAGTAAGCACCTCCACCTTTCACGTGGATCAATAGATGAAGCACAATTCTACTACAACATCTAATTTAGTCATAACTTGCCCTTCAAGGCCATGAAGCTCAAATCGCCAACATACCAACAATTTACTACAATTAAGGCATAGATAATGATACAATTCTATCACCCAAAGCAATTTAGACATATTCCTTTCATAAGCTTTCATAATCATCAAACCTACTTGATAAAGGCATAATTTAGCAATTGTTAGAATTCATGGGTTCATAGAGTATTTTCATCATTAATCATCAATTAAACACTAATACAATCATAATATGACATTAATAACCATTTGAAAATGATTGGTGAAAGAACCCATGAGATTGAGTAAAACACTAGGTTTTTCATAACTTGAAATCACATTTGAATTGGCTCCTTGAATGAAAAGTTAGACAAGGATGAAGACTACCATACCTTTCTATTGATTCCCCATGAAATTTGAGCAAGAAACACCTTCAATCCACAAACCCTAGCTTCAATGGCTCCCTTCTTCTTCCTTGAGTTTAGAGAGAGAATTTTTGGGAGAAGAAGAACTTTGGGGTTTTGATTTGGGTATTTGAAATAAAGGAATAAATGAAGTGTTTAAATACTTAAAACTATATATACTTATGATATAAACCATTTAAAATTAACCCCACTTAATAATAACTTAAAACGAAATTACCTAAAAACTCCCAACTTGCGCAGCCCCGTCAGGGACCACGCCCATCTTCACGGGTCGTGAGGGGCACCACGGCTCGTGGTGGTGCCAGTGGTCCCTTTACTATGGTGCCTGTCCACCTTGCTAAGCCGCTAGATGCTAAGTCATCTTCACGACCATTTCTATGGACCGTGGTCAAGACCACTGGCCGTGAAGTGGCTCGTGGACTTGTGGCTGTAGCTTGGCCTCAAGGCCCTGCCTCCCACTAAGCTAAGTCGTCTTCATGGCCACTTCTACGGATCGTGGTCAAGACCACTGGCCGTGAGGTGGCTCGTGGACTTGGGGCAGTGCTTGACCAAGGTTGAGCAGCCATGGTCTTTGGCTTAGGCCTTGCCCCTTTGGCTTGGCACTTGCCCTTGAAACTCTCAATACAAACCTAAAAAGGTCTTTCAACTATGGAGTCTAACACGTACCATGACGTTGACCCTCACGATTAGGCTCTAGTTCTTCCTACCACTTTCCGAGTCGTTACATTATCCCCCCCTTAAGAACATTCGTCCTCAAATGACACTTTAAACACATTAAGGGATAACGACTCAAGACTAGCAGCCCATCATGCATGCAACATCATAAACAATGCACAAAATTATAGGAGGAAACATCAACTCCACATCAATAAGCTCAATGCAACATAAGAAAGTAGGAACTACATCTACTAACTCATTATGCACCAAAACATCAACATTTTTCATTTCGTTGGAGGAATTTCCTTCTCCAACTCACATCATGCTCATTATATCATCATAAGGAAAATTATGCAACTCTTCACAAAACACCTTCAAGCATGCTTTATAATTCAACTCATGAAACATTTAGGCAACTCATTATTGATGCACCACAACAGGAGGAACACAATTCATATAAACTCCTTTTCTCATTCAAACATAAACTAATTAAGAACATGCATAACATAAGGAGACCATGGAAACACATAATCACACATGACTCCAAAACATGAAACAAGCCAAAAAAAAACCTCTTTGTCTTAGGCTTGAATAGGCATACAAAGAAAGAGGTAAGGATATAGAAACTCTCAACAACCTTATTATTCAACATACTATCCCCCACTAAGGAGTAACCAACTAAGGCTTATCATGAACACAACATAGTAACCTTAATCAAGACATTCACAACTTACAAGAAATCATCAACATACCAGTGCTTTAAAACTCGGAAGGTCCTCATTAAGCAAATATTGCTCACAAGCAACCTTACCAACACCGCTCAAGGTCTCATATGAGTCTAGTACACTGGGTTTAATTTCCTCAAACCTACTACACCTCATGAGTTGAGAAAATCAAGAAAACCTAACTCATGAACATCAAGGACACTCAAAGACCTTACCATCTAAGAACATTATCCCCCACTTGGGAGTAAGCCTATACAAACTCTTTACAACATCACTTTTTTCAAATATAAGGTCGGAGCAAGTCATAACTAAACATCCACCCTCATCACACAAGATGATTCTAAAACACCACATTCATCAACTCTTTCAACATACCGCAAAACTCATCTCGACTAAGTCAGATTCTACCAACAACACACATAACCTTAAAGAAACCCATTCATACTAAAGACAACATCACAATCTATCGCCTCAAATCTAACAAGTCACATAGCCATAATTGGCATAACAACCAACCTTCCTCCCTCACACCTTCTAACATACTCATTTCAAGTGGTCATACCCAAAAGACCATCGGATAAAGAATAAGAGAGAGACATTATATAGGTAAACTCTATGGCACGACTTGAAGAAAGAAGAAGTAAAACTTTCTTAACACCCAATAGCATCCTATTCATAATGTGGCACGCTTCACATTATGAGCAAGACTCTACTAGATGTGGTTTGAGACATCCTAAGATCATTCCAAAATCATGTGCTCTGATACCACATTTGTAACGACCCGGGGGTACACCCCGGATGCAACACGGCGTACTCGACCCCGAAGGGGTCTAATAAGAGCCTCATAGCATTCTTGAACATAAGAACATAGGAAAATAGAGAAGAATTAAAACTATCCTTTACAATCGAATACATTTTCATTAAAAAGCAAGCGGAAGACTTTCTAGACTGTCTCAAACCATCTAATACTTTGAATACGACATTGGGACTTAGCCCATAAAAAAGCTTTAATATAAACTAAAAGACATAAAGGGAATATATTGGATCTTGTCCCCGAAACTATGAGGACTCACCAAGTCTTCATCCCCAAGATCCTTAGAAACCTATTCTTCAAGCATAGAACACCAATATCTCCAAACCCTACACTTAGGTAAAAATGAAGAAAATATGGGTTAGCACAATTAAGTACTATGTATGGAAGCCATGCTTAAAATGGGCATTTTCTATGAAAGTCATGCTTTTATGCCATTTTGATAAAACTTCATGAAAATGAACATAAGAGGCATAATAGTCAAACACAACAAATATTCAAGTATTTATCACATTCAAGGCATAATCATGATATAAACCATTACCTTCACATTAAGCCTTCACTTCAAGTAACCTTCATGCAATACCTTGTGCAATGTACGGATAGCGTCCCATACCACCATCCACACCAAAGTACCACATTAAGATCACCAAAAGTGAACTTACCATTAAACCTTACCATCTTCAACAATACTCAAGCATAAGAGACATAAACCTTTCACAAGTAAAATCATCACATAAGGACCATCATCTAGGACAACCCTAAGTCATACTTGTGCAATGTTCAAGTAGCATCCCATACTACTACTCACACTAAGTACTCCTTTAAAGTCATCATAAGCAAGGCACATTTATATACAACAAGTCATGACAAGGAAGTAACTCAAATTATAATCCAAGTATAGCATACATCATTTACATTTAAACGTATAAGTTAACATTCTTCATTAGCTTAATTACATTAAGAGTGCCTTTATTCATTAGCTATTAGATCAACATTCTTCATTAACACATCATCATAAGAGCCCACTCATTTCACTAACATTATAAAGGAACACACCATGACCTCTCTCAAATGCCTACTCGTGCAATGCATAACCCACACTAAGTAGTACATCCTTAAGAAGCCATAGTTTATTAACATTCTTTGTGGTGGTAAGCCTTAACCGACATAGACCATGTGAGCAGTTCATGGAATCCCGGTGTCACCCTCACTGCATAAGGGATTCCTACTTGCCTAAGGTAAGACCATTGTTTTTAGCTTAATTGGATCCACTAGCTAGACCTATGTGTGCACATAGTTTAGGGGATAGAGAGATTGCTACTAGATACTCCACCACAACTCCCGGATGATCATCCATCTCAAGAGATTGTTACTAGATACCCCGCCTCAACTCTCGAATGAGCACCCATCTCAAGTCATATCCACTCGGTGCTTAGCATGATTCCCCATGGAGTAAATTACATTCATTACATTAGTTCATTATGGGATAAGATATTGTTACTAGATACTCCACCTCAACTCCCGGATGAGCATCCATCTCAAACCCGACATTCGTTAAAATGGGATATATGGATTGTTATTAGATACCCCACCTCAACTCCCGGACGAGCATCCATCCCAAGCCCAACATTCATTCATTGGAAAGCTCATAGATTCAAAGATGAGAATATCCTTTCACCTAAGAATCCCCTTATTGTGAGAAAGTCCTTTCACAACAAGTCATTTACATTTTTTAGAGTACAATTGAGAATAGCCTTTCAATTAACCCATCATCATTAACATTATCATAGAACTTCATTCATTAGTCATTCATGAGTGTGTGTGTATCTAATAATCATTTTTCACATATATCCTCATCATTCATAGGTGTTAATTGAGAAATAACATTCAATCATAACACACTTACATTCTAAATATGATTATTATACATTCATTGAAATCACACACATATACTTTGCATCGTCATCATACATTGATCCTTCATATATAGAGGTACAAGGAATATATCCATAAATTAAATACCACAACATACATAGTAAGTAAGCACCTCCACCTTTCACGTGGATCAATAGATGAAGCACAATTCTACTACAACATCTAATTTAGTCATAACTTGCCCTTCAAGGCCATGAAGCTCAAATCGCCAACATACCAACAATTTACTACAATTAAGGCATAGATAATGATACAATTCTATCACCCAAAGCAATTTAGACATATTCCTTTCATAAGCTTTCATAATCATCAAACCTACTTGATAAAGGCATAATTTAGCAATTGTTAGAATTCATGGGTTCATAGAGTATTTTCATCATTAATCATCAATTAAACACTAATACAATCATAATATGACATTAATAACCATTTGAAAATGATTGGTGAAAGAACCCATGAGATTGAGTAAAACACTAGGTTTTTCATAACTTGAAATCACATTTGAATTGGCTCCTTGAATGAAAAGTTAGACAAGGATGAAGACTACCATCCCTTGCTATTGATTCCCCACAAAATTTTAGCAAGAAACACCTTGAATCCACAAACCCTAGCTTCAATGGCTCCCTTCTTCTTCCTTGAGTTTAGAGAGAGAATTTTTGGGAGAAGAAGAACTTTGGTGTTTTGATTAGGGTATCTGAAATAAAGGAATAAATAAAGTGTTTAAAGACTTAAAACTATATATATTTATGATATAAACCATTTAAAATCAACCCCACCTAATAATAACTTAAAACAAAATTATCTAAAAAACCCCAACTTGGGCAGCCCCTTCTGGGACCACGCCCATCTTCACGGGTCATGAGGGGCACCACAGCTCATACTGGTTCCCGTTGTCCCTTGACTTGGGTGCCTCTACACCTTTCTTAGCCCCTAGATTCTAAGGCATCTTCATGACCACTTCTACGGACCGTGGTCAAGAACACTGTTTGTGAAGTGGCTCATGGACTTGAGGCAGTAGCTTGGCCTCAAGGCCTTACCTCCCACTAAGCTAAGTATTCTTCACTGCCACTTCTACAGACCGTAATCAAGACAACTGGCCTTGAAGTGGCTCATGAACTTGGGGTAGTGCTTGGCCAAGGTTGAGCAGCCTTGGCCTTTGGCATTAGCCTTTCCCCCTTGGCTTCACAATTTCCCTTGCAACCCTCAATACAAACCTAAAAAGGTCTTTAAACTATGGAGTCTAACACGTACCTCCCTTAGGAACATTCGTCCTCGAATGACACTTTTAACATATTTAGGGATAACGACTCAAGACTAGCAGCCCATAATGCATGCAACATCATAAACAATGCACAAAATCATAGGATGAAACATCAACTCCACATCAATAAGCTCAATACAATACAAGAAAGTAGGAACTACATCTACTAACTCATTATGCACCAAAACATCAACATTTTTCATTTTGTTGGAGGAATTTCCTTCTCCAACTCGCATCATGCTCATTATATCATCATAAGGCAAATTATGCAACTCTTCACAAAACACCTTTAAGCATGGTTAATAATTCAACTCATGAAACATTTAGGAAACTCATTATAGATGCACCACAACATGAGGAACACA
This sequence comes from Solanum piurae, assembly GCA_029582685.1. NCBI lineage: Eukaryota > Viridiplantae > Streptophyta > Magnoliopsida > Solanales > Solanaceae > Solanum > Solanum piurae. Next base: position 6,260 of record JAJOOO010020075.1, read on the forward strand.
ATTCATATAAACTCCTTTTCTCATTCAAACAACTCATTAAGAACATGAATAATATAAGGAGACCATAGAAACACATTATCACACATGACTGCAAAACATGAAAAAGCCAAAAAGTAACTCCTTGTCTTAGGCTTGAATAGACATACAAAGAAAGAGGTAAGGATATCAGAACTCTCAACAACCTTGCTATTCAACATACTGTAACAACCCTTAAAATGAACTAGTGAAACTAGAGCCTAATATGTGTGTGTTTGTGTTCTTCATGAGTTTTGATGTGGTTTATATTGTCCCGAGTCATGGTTGAGGTGTTTAGGGGATAGACATCAAGGTACAAATCCCCAAGGACCACCCTAAGGTTCCTTGAGGAGGACCCTAAGTCTAAACCCCAAGACCCTAAGGAAACCATCAAGTTGGCCAAAACTTTATGATCTATGGATAGGGTTTACGTCTTATTCGAAAACAAAAGCGGATGGACCTTCCTCAAGAAAAAAACCAATATGATTTCGGGGGGCATGTAGGCGGAGAAAGGCTGGGAAACTATAAGGTCTCGTAGGAAAAAGACAAAACGTAGGTAGGCTGCCACGCGGAGTGAGGGTAACTAGCCAAGTAGGTCCATCCACGCCCCGTGGATGGCATCCGTAGGTCAAGAGGCCTAAAATGAACTTGAATTCCCAGACCATGGACCAATAGCACGGTCCATGAATGGACTCACGGTCCATGAGTCCAGGGCGTGAATAGGCACTGTTTTTCTGGTTCAGTCTCGGCCAAGCTAGGGGTGAGTTGGCAAATTCACCCCAAGTCCTAATTAATGTATGGATGGTTATTTTAAATGTTTTAAAATATTTTAAGAGTATTAAAACATTGAAACCCTCATTTATACTTCATCTCTCAAAATCAAAACCCTCCACCCCTAAAAAGTTCTCTCTAGAAATTCCTTTGGAGATCAAGGTCAAGATCAAGCTAGGGTTGGGGATTTCAAGGTGTTTCATCTTCAATTTCATGGGATTATTCAAGTATAAGGTATGGTGATCCTTAATCTGGGGTTAGCTTTCACCCTACATTCAATTTCAAAGAAATCTCAACGTTTTCAATTTACACATAAACCCTAAGGTTTACTCAATCTCATGGGTTCTTGCATCAAACATTTTCAAATGATAAACTATAATTATATTGAGGTTTAATTGATGATTTAAGATGATTTTTACTATATGAACCCATGATTTTTCTCAATTCTTAAATTGTGACTTATAAAGTGAGTTTGATGATTATGAATGAATGATGGTGGATTTATGCTTAGAATGATTTGGATTATTGAATTGTGTCACCATATATGCCTAATCGTGGTGAATTTTTGGTGAATTGAGGAGTTATGATCATAGCCTTGAAAGGGAAAGTTTGACCTAATTTCATGTTAAAGTAGAATTGTCTTGAATTGTTCATCCACTTGAAAGGTGGAGGTGTTTAATTATTATGTACATTGTGATCATGGCCTTAACGGCATAGTTTGATGAATTAAAGTATTATCATGACATTATACATGTGAGGGTGATGTGAAGGATTTGCATGTGATTTCAATGAATGAATGATGATCGTGTCTAGAAGCTAATTGTGTTAGGATTGAAGGTTGTCTCTCTATTAAAACACATGAATGAATAATGAATGAGGTTCAATGATAATGTTATGATGAATTACTTATTGAAAAGCTATTCTCAATTGTACTCTAATGAATGATAATGATGTGTTGATTGAAACAATATTTTCAATCTTATACTAATGAACGATAATGGGATTCTTAGATGAAAGGCTATTCTCATCTTAGAATCCACGAGCTATCCAATGAATGAATATTGGGTTGAGATGGATGCCCTCACGTGAGTTGAGGTGGGATGTCTAGTAAAAATCTCTTGTCCCTTAATGTAATGAATGTTAAAATACTCTATGGGAATGTAAACTAAGCACCGAGAGGATATTGAATGTGATGGAATCCCTCACGTGAGTTGAGGCGGGGTTTCTAGTAGCAATCTTTTGAGATGGATGCCCTTATGTTAGTTGAGGCAGGGTATTTAGTAGCAATATCTTTGTCCCTTAACTATGTGCCCACATAGGTCTAGCTAGTGGATCCACTTAAGCTAAATACATGTTTACCTTAGGAAAGAAGACCAACCCTTACGATGTAAGATAGTAAATCATATTCCATGATCTAGCTCTCATGGTCTATGTTGGTTAAACTCTTATTCCCATTATGTGATATGTGCATTATAGTTTCTTGAGGAGTTCTATGAAGTCTGGGTAGTAGTATGGTATGCTATACATACATGGCACAGGTAGGCTTCAAGAAGGCTATAGTGAGTTCTCTAAGTCTTAATGACTATTGTATGAAAGCCCTTTTTAAATGAAGTTACTGAAGAATGTTGACTCTTAAATGCTTAATGTAATGATGCATGCTATACTTGGACTTCATTGTTATGACTTAATGTATTTGAATGTGCCTTGCCTATGGTGACTTCAAAGGAGTGCTTAGTGTGAGTAGTATTATAGGATGCTACTTGCACATTGCACAAGTATGACTTAGGGGTTATGTTCGGTGATGGTCCTTACGTCATGAAATAATTTATTAATGATTTAGGTCTCTTGTTTATGAGTATTATTGGAAATGGAAAGGTTGAATGGTAAGTTCACTTTTGGTGACTTTAATGTAGTACCTTGGTGTGTTGATGGTGGTATGGGACGCTATCCATACATTTCACAACGTATAGCATGAGGGTTACTTGAGGTGAAGGCTATATGTGAAGGTGAAGAGTTACATGTTGATATTGTTCAAATGTGAAGGTGGTTATTATAATTGTCTTTGATGTCTCTTATGCTATTGTAAATGATATTTCTAAAAAGTGGCATAATGCATGGTTTCCAACCAAAATGTGCCTTTTTAAAGAATATTTTTGCATGGTCATCATACTTAGTACATTGTTGTGTGCTAACCCATTCTTTTATATTTTTACTACAAGTGTAGGGTCCGGCAAGTGATTGCATTCTCTAGTGAAGTTTGGGATGAGACTTCTTCCAAGACATATTTTGGTATGTCCTCATAGATCAAGGACAAGGACTTTTATTGTTTCTAGTTCTTTTATGTTTTGAGGTTATTGTCAAGACTTCGATCTAAAAGGGTCGTGACCTTATCTTGTTTAATGTCTTATCAAAGATGGCCATGTGAGACATTAGTATTCCGCTGCTTTATGAATGTCTTTCGATGTATGGTTTTTGAATAAAAAAGTTTTCATTCCATACTATTACTATTACCTATGCGGTGAACGAATTCTATCAGGCTTGTATAAGATCCCTTCGGGTTCGAGTACGTCGTGTTATGACTAGGGGGTGCTCTCGGGTCGTGACAAATATGGTATCAGAGCATAAGGTTTTGGGAATGGTTTTTTTTAGGATTGATGTCTCAAAAGTGATGTTTAGTAAAGTCTTGTTCATCGGTGTGAATCGCGACACATATATGAGCGAGAGGCTATAGGACATTAGAAATCTACACTTCTTTCATATTCTTGAAGTCGTGCGTTAGAGTTTAGCTTTATAGATGTCCTTTTCCTAATCCTTCTCTTGTGTTTATAGGATATGAATACAAGAAGGACACTTGCAAGGAGAGTGAAAGAGGAAGTAGTGAATGAGTGAGTTCCTCCCCAAGGTGATCAAGGTCTTCAAGGTGACCAAGGTACTCTAGGAAATCAAGAAAATGAAGTTTTGGGGGATCCCCCAGCCATGAATAATGAGGAGATTAGGTCGGCTTTTCTAACCTTAGCCTAACCCATGATGGCTCACATGAATAGGGATATGGGGCCTATAGTGAATGTTGTGGAGAGTACTATGGCTTCTAGGTTAAGAGACTTTGTGAGGATGAATCCTCTGATTTTCCTAGGTTCTAAGGTGGGAGAGGGTCCCCAAGAGTTTTTGGATAAGGTGTATAAGATAGTCAATGCTATGGGAGTAATTTCTAGGGAGAAAGCGGAGTTGGGTTCTGTCAATTGAAAGATGAGGCCCACGTGTGGTTCACTCAATGGAAAAGTAATAGGCCTTTAGAAGCGGGTCCTATCGAATGGGAAGAGTTTAAGAAAGCTTTCCTTTGTAGGTACTTTCCCCATGAGAAGAGGGAGGTTAAGGTGGAGGAGTTCATAAACCTTAGGAAAGGGAGCATGAGTGTGGAGGAGTATTCCTTGAAGTTTACCCTACTGTCTAAGTATGCTCCATCTTTGGTGTCCAACCCTTGAGATGAGATGAGTCGCTTTGTGACCGGTGTATCTGACCTTGTTAAGGAAGAGTGTCGTGCAGCGATGCTTCATGATGATATGAACATTTCTAGAATCATTGTGCATGCTCAATCTATTGATAAATCCAAACTTGAGAGGAAGAGTAGAGAGTTGAAGAGGGGTCGATACGATGAGCAAGGTCAACCTAGGTCCAAAAAGAGTTTCTCCAACCTTGGTCCAAAAAGAGTTTCTCTAACCCTAAGTCCCAAGGAGGGAATGGAAGTGGTTCTTCTTTTGAGAGGTCTAGATGTGCCAAGTGTGGGAAGTAGCATTTGGGTAAGTGCCTTGCCGGCACGGATGGGTGCTTTGGGTATGGAAAGAAGGGTCATAATATTAGGAATTGCCCAACACTCATGGAAAAAAGCAAGAGAGGATAAGGAAGCTTCTCTTGGTTGCCCGGATCCTAATGCTCTAAGGAATAGTTGTTTCTATGCGCTTCAAGCCAAAGAGGGAAAAAGAGCGAATCCGAATGATGGTACCTGTAATTTATAGTTCCTTTTTGTTATGTTGAGGTTCCTATGTTGTTTTTCATGTTAGCCTTAGTTGGGTTTTCTC
>JAJOOO010020077.1:0-13475 GCA_029582685.1 Solanum piurae
TTTCGCAAAACTCATCTTTTTCTTAAAAGAGATAGTACTCAAACTGCTCAAAACTCTTTTGGAAATCTCAGTTTCCTCTCATCTTAAATGTAAAAACAAATAAAAACTTCTTTGGGAATACTTAGTTCCCTAATAACTTTTGAGAAATGAACTCAACTTAATACTCTTGGCTTAACTTGAAACTCTATACTCTTTACTCAACTTGAAACACTAAACTCTTTACTCAAGTTGAAACTCCAAACTCTTTACTCAACTTGAAACTTGAACCTTAAAATGAAGTTAAAACATTCAATAAAGACTCTTGAAAAACTTTAAAGACTTGCTTGACTTACTTCTTAACTTCTAAGCTTGACTCTAACTTCACTTGACTTTGATCCTAACTCGCCTTAAATTGGATTATGGATTCAAGGTATATGATCACATGTTTATGGATGAGTTCTTGACGTTTAGACGTACCTTGGAGTGTTGGAAACAACTATGAAACATAGGTACAATACCAAGGAACATGCATGAAAAAGTGGGGAATAAATGGGAAGGGTTGGCGTCCTTGGCGCTCTGAGAGGCGCGGGGCGCCAGCCCTAAAAATTCATAGGGGCCTGCTGGTGCTCTGCTAGGCGCGCCGCCCCAAGGGGGAAAGTTCAGAACCCCTTTTGGGGGGCACTGGCAGGCGCGACGCCCCACCCTTTTTCCCCGAAAGTCCGACTTTTCTCCTTCATTTCTCCAACTCTAAACCCTCTCAACCTCAAAGGTTCCAACACCAAACACTTAGAAACATAAAACCCCTCAACATACAATATATTTAACCCGGAAACACAACTGGAAACATGTCCCAAATCAACAAGACTTCAACAACACAACCAATAACATCAACAACACAACCAACAACTTCAACAACACAACCAATCAACCTTTTCTCGGAATTAAAACGAGTTTGGCGTGTGGGGGAAAGAACCAACCCAACACTATGAACTCACATACCTAGTAGGGATCACCCCCGACGATATCCACGACGATCTTTGACGAAACTTTGCTTGATCTTCTCTTTCTCCTCTTCTTCTCCTCTTCACTCTCAAACCCTTCCTCTCACTCTTTTAAAATGGGAAAAACTGATCTAAAAATCAGTCTAACACATTAATATAACCAAAAGAATTGGTTAGGGAAAAGACCAAAATACCCTTACAAATTTCGGACTGACTTCCCTGCCAACTGCCCAACTTCCAAAGGGCATAACTCACTCATATGAACTCGGAATCGAGCAAACTCGACGGCGTTGGAAAGATCATTTCAAGGGCTTTGCAAACATAACTGGAAATACACCTAACTCATCCTGAGATAGGAATTATGACTGTTCAAAGTTGACCAAAAACTCATTTTTTTTCCATACTTGACAAATTTCCAGATTTGAATTCTTTCCAAAAATGACTAATTCCAATTTCAAGCCTCTTCCTAGTTATTTCAAATTTCCGGATGTTACAAATTCAAATATGAAACAATACATCAGCTCTTCTACAAAAAATATCCTTTAATTAAAAGTCCAGCACTAAGCATTTTGGGGCCGCTAAAAGGGTGTTAAGGTATATTAGAGGGACGATTGATTATGGAATCCGGTATAGAAGTGCAGATAATGAAGATCTTATTGGCTATTTAGATAGTGATTGGGGTGGATGTTTGGATAATTAAAAAAACACATCTGGCTACTGTTATTCGCTTGGTTCAGGCATTTTTTCTTAGAGCACAAATAAGCAAGATATTGTAGCTCAATCTCCAGAGGAAGACAAGTATGTGGCTGTTGTTGCTGTTGCATCTACTACAAATCAAGAAATTTGGTTGAGAAAAATGTTGTTTGAATTAGATCTGTTGCCAAAAGAACCAACAGTGATCTATGTGGACACTAAATCAGCCATTGCAATGGCTGAAAATCTGGTGCAGCACGGAAAAACAAAGCATATCAACATCATGCTTTAAGAGATGCTGAGAAGAAAGGTGAATGTAACACCTCAAACTTCGGTCAGTTTTTAGTTTTGGGTCAACTTCAAACGACCATATCTTTTAGCACATAAAGGATTAGGTGGTCCGTGAGGTATCAAATCGAAGGTCTTGGAGTACTCTTTCCAACTCCACCGAATTTGCTAAATTTTGAGCTAAGAGTAAGAAGTTATTCCCACTGGAGTGGAGGCTGTCTAGTTAAGGATTTTCATCCGTTTAACGAAAGGGTATTTTGGTCTATTCCTTACCCCAATAGGTCTACCCACGTTTTCCTCACCCAAATTGAGGGTCTAATCAGATGCTAGGTATTTCTCACATTCCAAAAACGTTTAGGGATTTGAGAGCAAGTTTCAAGAGGAGAAAAGGGAAAGATTTCAAGCGTTCTTTCAAGAACTAAGGATTTCGCCAAGAACAAGTGTTCGTTCGAGGTATGTAAGCTTACCACAGTGATGGACTCGTTTGTCCTCACGCCCTACATGTAATTTCATCCATGAGTTAGCACATGAATTCGTTTCTAATGAGAATCTTGAATAGTTCTGGAGTTTCAACTTCATTCTTTAACAATGGAGGTTTTGAGTTCTTGAGGTGAGGGTCTTGCGAATGAGTGTTGTTGTTGATAGATTTTGTGCGGGAATTCATTGAAATTGTGTTGGGTTTATGAATCAAAGAGAGTTTGGAAGAAATCATTTGATTCTAGATGAGTTAAGACTTGAAATTAAGAAAGAAAATTCATCGGATTTCTGGGCAGAGGGGTGGGGCACCGCACCAGCATAACACCCAAACTACTGGTCAGTAGTTTGGGGCCTGGCGTGCCGCGCCAGCAGTGTGCCCCAAACACTGTTCAGTAGTTTGGGGGCTGGCGCTCTGCACCATTCAGTGCGCCAGGGTCCAGGTCCCTTACTCTTCTGTCCTTCGATCCGAGTGTGTTGCCTCAAATCGTACCTATGTTCTCTTCTTGGAATTCACTCCTAAAGTTTTCATTAATCCTTGATGGATCCTACATATCCTCATCACATTTCTTAATTTACATTTCAAATTAAAGTAAAGTTAAAAGGAAAGTTCAAGAGGTCCTTTTGGAGTCATGATGAGCATTCTTTTGAAATTGATTATAGTTTTGAACTAAATCTTGAGTAAATGAGTATGAGAATGACAAGAGTCGTATTTCATATTTAAATATGAGTATAAGGAAACTAAGTACTCCCAAATGTAATATTTTTACATATAAAATAGAGAATTATCGATTTCTAAATTGAGTTATGAGTTCGAAATGTTTTCAGAGTACTACCTCTTTTAAGAGGATCTTTTGAGTAATTACCTCAAGTTGAAAAAAAGTTATGTTTCATACATTTGAGCATGAGTATATATATTATTGGGAATAATATTGAGCACCGATATGGGATGAGTTTAGACAACTTAAAATCCGCATAAACCATGTATGCCAACATGGGTAAATGATCGTACTTTTAAGATGATTCCTTATTGCCTTTAAGCATAACTTAGTGGATCCACTTAGTTGAGGTGTTCTATACCCCGGCAAGGTATAAGACAGTTCTGGCAGCGTGGGCGAGATGTTGTATCATCACCTAGCTCATAGTTATGGTTGTCGGTTAGAGAATATCTCCCAAATAAGAGTAAAGAGTATGTTATTGTATTTTTATACATTTGAGTTGACATTTACTATGTTAAAAGCTTTTAATATCGCATTTTTTATTATTGCTTTCATATTGGAGTTGAGTTGAGGTGAGTATGTCTTCCCCGGTTATCAATCCAGCTTTATATGTTTCAGTTTTCCCCTTGCATGCTCGTACATTCAATGTATTGACGTCATTCGAGTTGCATCTTTTCATGATGCAGATGCAGTTATTCAGGGTCATCAACTGTCACTTCGTTGATACCATTAGCACTCCAGCTAGATTTGGTGAACCTCTTTGCTTCTGGAGGGCTCCACATATTTATCTTTTGCTTTGTTAAGATGTTGTGAGTCTTGTCCCGACATCTATCGTAGTATTTAGAGGCTTCATAGACAGTAGTGAGGAGTCTTTTTTTTCTATTTCCTTTGTTGATGTTTTGAGACTTTGAGTTGAATACTTATGTTTATTCAAGCAATTTCAAACATTCATTGAGTTATGTTGTTTTGAGACATTATGCGTTAACTTTTGGTAGTTGGAGTTCCTATTTTACTTCAAGCAACTTTCTTTTATTTTTTACTTCCTGCAACCTTGACTAAAATGAGATATGGTTCATTTTGGGATTTGTACTTGAAGCTATATAAAATACAATTTAGCTTGTTCGCTTCTAGTTCTTCAATTGAGGTATGTTACATTTTACTTGGAGTTAGATTTTTCTCAGTTGCTGATATGTAATATAAGTTGTATTGCATGTTGATTGAGGTGTGTTTATAGTTGAATTAAGTGTTGCATGTATGAATAACCATTTAAACTATTGAAGTGTCTAATTCACTATTGTTATGAAATATGAAGTTGTGATTACTCAATAATTATTATGTTAGCTTGAGGGGTAATTAGAGAGGTTAACATATTGAAATATGTGGTTATAGTGATAATACATTTATTATTTAGATGATGAGTAGCTTCAGTCCAATATGAGCTTACACGCGAGCAGTTATGTGTATGTATGGTCGGATCAAATACTATGCTAGTACGGTACATGGACACCTAGGTCCCCTACAGGTCTTGACTAGAATGAGTATGATTTTATTGACTAATTCGTATTTTGACAAGTGTGTTGTTGAATTTATAATAATAATATTAATATTCTAAAAATGGAGACCTCACAATCTATGATATGAATTAATAAAGATACAGTGAATATTTGTACAATTGGATGATATCCTATTAAATGACAAAAGGAAATCAAAAGTTTTGCAACAGTTAAAATGACCCTTGAGTGTACCTCAGTTACTCCTACCGTGCAAAGGTATAACATTTTCAGATGAATTATATTCATAACATCATATTAAATGCTAAGTAATTGCTTCAATAAATACTTACTATGAAAGCTTGCAATCGTTGAACTTTTTATTTTCTTCTGTTATAATTAGTACAAACTAATGATGAATTAATATATACTTGGTAAATTAATTAAATTTATCTTATAATATATATATATATATTAAAAGTGGGAACAAAAAAAGTTAAAAGCTGAAATATCAAAATAATCCTATAAAGTTGAGTTACTACAATAATATCATAATTAATTATTAATTATTTCACTAAAAATGGATGCAAAAAAAAAGTTAAAAGTTGATATACAAAAATAACCCTAAAAAGCTGAGTTATTATTCATAAATAATAATTAATATCCATAATAGTAATGAATCAAAAGTTAGTTTACCATTTTATCCTTGAAGTAAAAGCAAATCTTCATTTAAATAACTTTTGTTTACATAAGAAAATATAACTAAATTCATTAGCCCCACAAATTCAATGAATGAGGAGAAAATGATCAAAATGGTCCTTAATGTATGGCTTTGATTTCATTTGGTCCTTAATATATGAACTTGATGGAAATGGTCTTTTATGTATCATAAATTGTGATCAATTTGGTCCTTAACCCTAAAATTAATATATTTCTTTTTTTTTGCCGTCAAAATACACGGAATATGTAAAAGATGCGCCCGTTCAAGACTTTCCTTCCCCTGTTTCCAAAAATTCCAAAAGGGCACATCAAATTTTTTTTAACCAAAAGGGCAAAATCGCTCCTGACGGAGGAATTTTCTTCTGACAAAATTGACGCCGTTACTCCTTTAAAAAACATTAAAATCGCTGCCGGTCCAAAAAAAAATTCTTTTTTCTTTAAAATCGCTGCTGTGATTATTTTTTTTAACAACGCTAGCCCAGCAGCGTTTAAAAAATAGAAATAGTTGCTATAGCAGCCATTTTCTTAAAAAAATTTAAATTTTTTCTTATTAAAAATTCCCGATGCAAGGATTACTTAAAAAAATAATGGGAAATCGCTCCACGTGTAGCGATTTTAGTTAAAAAATTTATTTTAAATAATTGCTGCCACGGCAGCGATTTCAGTAGAAAAAATTTCCCAATTGAGTTACTTTATAATTTTTTATTGTATACTTTTTGATTGCTAGCAGCAATTGGAAAATAATAATAAAAATTCTTACTGAAATCACTGCCTTGGCAGCGACTATTTAAAATTTGTTTTTAAACTAAAATCGTTACACGTGAAGCGATTTCCCATTATTTTTTTAAGTAGTCCTCGCCTCGGGAATTTTTAATAAAAAAAAATTAAAACTTTTTTAAGAAAATGGCTGCTATAGCAGCTATTTCTATTTTTTAAACGTTGCTGGGGCAGCGTTGTTAAAAAAAAAAATCACAGCAGCGATTTTAAAGAAAAAAAAATTTGGACCGGCAGCGATTTTTATGTTTTTTAAAGGAGCAATAGCGTCAACTTTTTTAGAAGAAAATCGCTCCGTCAGGAGCGATTTTGCCCTTTTGGTTAAAAAAAAATTGATGTGCCCTTTTGGAATTTTTGGAAACAGGGGAAGGGAAGTCTTGAACGAGCGCATCTTTTACATATTCCGTGTAATTTGACGGCAAAAAAAAAAGAAATATATTAATTTTAGGGTTAAGGACCAAATTGATCACAATTTATGATATATAAAGGACCATTTCCATCAAGTTCATATATTAAGGACCAAATGGAATCAAAGCCATACATTAAATACCATTTTGATCATTTTCTCAATCCAAATACTATATTAATGCTTTCTGAAAATGTTTACTGCCATAATTTTATTTATCTCTTTCACCTTCTCCTTCACTACATGTTTAGAGGAACAAAAACGTTTGATGAGGGTGAGGAAGGCATTGTGTAACAACAATTAATTATGGTCAGGTCACATGTATATAGATTCCCTAAATTATTTCACTCATTAAATTTTCTTTCTTTCATCTACCATAGAGTCTTTTTACGAATTCGGAACCAAAAGGGCAACAAAAAAATTTTAAAATTCCAAAAGGGCATCTCAATTATTTATGAAATCAAAAGGGCAACAATTTGTAACGGCGTCTAAATTAGGATTTCAAAAACGAGGCGCGAAAACCCATGAGCCTTACAAGGCGCAAGGCTGTCAGCGTCTTGCAGGCGATTTTTTTTATTAAAAAAAATTGTTTTAAAATTTGCATAGGAATTTTAATTTAAACTTAGCTTACATATTTTGTATATATGCTTTAGTCATGTGTGATCTCATAGGTGTTGATTTAAGGTAAACATGAACCATGCATGCTTTAGTCATGTGTGACCTATGACTTATATATACAAACCATATATTTTGAGAGAATTACGATAATGGTTTTGAGAGAATTACGATAATGCTTTAGTCATGGTTTGTATATGACCTATGAAAATATGGTTTGTAATATCTACAAACTTAGTCACGTGTGATCTCAAAATCGTGGTTCATGTTTTAGTCATGTGTGAACCATACATGCTTTAGTGATGTATATATACAAACCATATATTTTGTATATATGCTTTAGTCATGCTTTACTAAAACATGCATGGTTCATGTTTGATTTAAAAAATTCATAAATCAACACCGTAAAAATATATAAATTTTAAGTTTTTGATTTTTATATAGCATTTTTTAACTATTTTTTTTATCACTTTATCTAATAATTTTTTACTACTAATTAATTGAAGTATTTTATTTTTTAAAATAAATTGGAAGGACAAATAACAGGAGCAGTAACTATTTGTATGTTAATTCTCTCTAAAAACATGCATGGTTCATGTTTATTTTCTTTGTCCACTAAATTTAATTTTTTTAGTACTACAAGGTGCAATATCACATTTTTTATTAAGAAAAAAAGTCAAGTAGACAGTAAAGCCTAAGAAATTAATCTCATTGAAAGCCAGAACTTGGAGGATAATGGTTGTCTGATTGACCTATGAGATCACACATGACTAAAGCATATATACAAAATATGTAAGCTATGTTTAAATTAAAAATCCTATGCAAATTTTAAAACGAATTTTTTTTTAAAAAAAAAATCGCCTGCAAGGCGTTGACAGCCTTGCGCCTTGTAAGGCTCGTGGCGGCTGAGCCTTACAAGGCTAAAAGTTGTTGCGCCTTGTAAGGCTCATGGGTTTTCGTGCCTCATTTTTGAAACCCTGATTTAGACGCCGTTACAAATTGTTGCCCTTTTGGTTTCATAAATAATTGAGTTGCCCCTTTGGAATTTTGGAAAAATTTTATTGCCCTTTTGGTTCCGAACTCGTCTTTTTACATTCTTCATTTATATTAATATTAAATTTCTTGATTTTTACTGGTTGTACATAGGTGTAGTTTTATCTTCTCCGTGATATTTATTTTGGTCAATCTTTTCATATTCTTTAAAATACTCTATGAAGTGCATCATAAGGTGTGTTTGTCCCATTATTATGTTTGCCTTCTTTGGGTTAGATTTCTCCTCCAAGAAGAGTCTACTTCAGGTAAATCTATTCCAATTGATTTAGCTACAAATATTTACCACTTTTTGTATTATTGCTATGCTAGCAGCATATTCACTTCTTTTAGTATAATATGTATTTCTGAAAAGCTTATGTTGTAATAAAACTCTCAAAATTCAAATAGAAGTAATTGATCCGTGAAATCTTTTGCATATTTGAACGTTGAAGTGTGGACATGGACTATGTTTGGAGCACACAGGTTCACATTTGACTGTGTGTTTGTGTAGTTTAAAATTGTATGGAATACACATGCAAAGCACGTGTCCTGGGAACGTGCGTTGCACGTATGTTCCCTAATTAACATTAGAAAAGTTAATTTATATAAGCAAATATATCATAGTGGAGCGTACATATATTCATCGCTAAGTTCAAAGCTAAGTCTTTTTGTATGTAAGTTTGACATAAGAATATAACTCTTCACAACACATAACATGAAAATCTTATGTCAGATGTTGGAGGTTTGATATTTTTAAAGCTTCATGAAAAAAAATCTTTTATTATATAAGAGGAATTAATATATTTTAATTACTACATGTAAGTTTTAATAATCAAAAAAGAAATTGGCTATCAAAAAATACGTATAAAGAAAAATATTACAAAATGTCCAAGGGGTGTGTAACGTTAAATTTATAGAAAAAATTACAAGTTCAAACGGAAAAGAAAGAAAAGTAAATAAAGACATGACATCCATAATAAAGGACATCACATTAAAACCTATAGACAAAAATATTGTCATATTAATTGAATTACATTTTGTGAGAAGTCGACTTGATATAGACAAAATGTTTCATATGTATAAAAAAACTAAAAATCATAAAAAAATAAACAGAAAAGAAAGCATGACTATGTTAAAAATACAGATACACTATATTTCTTGAACTATATATTAAATGATCTGTATATAAAATATTATATATGAATTCTAATACAATAAAATTCAATGTAACATTTGCACTAATTTTTACTTTACATTATTTTTTATTTTATTTTTACTTGTGCACTAATTTTTGTACCTTTCTGTAAAAGTTAAGTAATGGAGTTTATAAACATTTGAGATTACATATAAAAAGGAACAAGTACAAACATGTTGTTTTAAAAAGATAAATGATCACCAAACAACGAAAAAAGACGTAACTATAAACCTTTATCAAAGACTTGCTCTTTTATGGGTCTAGTTATGTAAATATTCTACGGGATTTAACATGATTACCCTCAAAATAATGAGTTATTAATATAAATTGGGATTAGCTTGATTATATTTATATCCTAAAGAGAGAAGAAATGAAGAAAATAAAAATATAGTAATCAATTACGAAGTTATATTTAAAAACTCATAAAGATGGAGATATGAAAAATAAAAATTCACTTACAACTTCATATTGGAGAATATTCATCTAATTGTAACTATAATAATTTACATATTTCTCAATAAAAAGAAGATGAATATGCATGAAATTTTAAAGAATACAAATAAATGAATCAGTAAGAATTCCTACAATTACAAGTTGGTAATGAAAATTTGAAAATTATGTAGACTAATTAACCTAATGTAGAATGCAAGATGATCACAAATTCAGATGAAAGAAAGAAATATAAATTATGTTGTGTGAGTATCTTTGATAGACTCTTCATTACCCCCACTTATCTTGCAAATTAAAATTAAAGGTTATTAGACTCTTCATTACCCACATTTAAGATCTTGCATTAAGTCAAGGTACATATGATTGCATTAAGATCTTGGTTGATGCATGAATTTAATTATAACTATTACTTAATATTTAATTAATTAAATAGATATTAATATTTAATCTATTTTAGGGGTAAGATAAGGACAAAATGGTAATCCAATTTTGAGGTTAGGAGCTTCCCACTTATAATAATATATGATATGATATGATGATATGAAGGGTGAACTGTGAATAAACAAACATCACTATTAGGTACTAATTTAATTATATAAATTATAATCACAGGTTTCAATTGAGTATTGGTTTTTTTTTTTTTTTGAAATTGATTCATTTCTATGAATTTTCCATTAGATCTACGAGCATCACTAAATTACACTATTTTTTTTATTAATTGTTATGTTTTCTTCATGATTTTCTTTTTTTTTTATTTGAGTTTTATGCACTTGAGTCGAGGGTATTTCATAAACAACCTCTCTAACTCTACGAGGTAGTGGTAAGATATTTGTAGATTTTACCCTCCTTGGACCCTACTTAGTTGAATTTCATTAAAAAATTATGAAAAAACTCATTCTTTTGTTTGAAATGGAGTAACAGAAAAATAGGTTAAACAAATTGAAACACAAAGGACTAACTATTTTTCCATGTTCCGATTTTAGTTATCGACTCCACTCGATTACATTTGATGTTCAAGAATTCAGCGTGTAACTGTCTGTAGTGTTGCAAGCTAACTGAATGATTGATACTATAATGAATTTACCTCCATTATAGACTATGACCCCTAAACGGACACTCTTTGAACGTTACAAACCAAAAGGTACCCTCCCTAAAAAAAATACATACCAAAACAGATACTTCGCTTATCTAAGGATGAATTGTAATAAACAAAAGTAACTTCAGTTAGTTCACCCCAAAACTCAAAACAAAAACATTACAAATTTTTAAATGTACGTAGTTCTCCCCCAATGGGCAAACTACAGTTCTTTTTATTAACTTAACCATTTCTCCAAGATTCATCTTCATATCAAACTTTTCTTTCTATCTTCTTCTTATTATTATTTTTCTTCTATAAATTAAAGGCATCAATATCTCTCTTTTCAATTGTTTTGTTCATCTACTTCATTTTCGTACTCATTCAAGTATTAAGGTATTGTCAAATTTTGTTCATCTATTTTTATTCAATATTTTTTATTGGTCACAAACTTCAACAAATTTTTTTTTTATTAATTATGTGTTTTTGTATTTAGATCAACAAACATCACTATTAAGTATTAATGTAATTATATAAATTACAATCATGAGTTTCAATTGAGTATTGCTTTTATTTAAAAAAATAAAATTATTTGTATGAATTTTTTATTAGATCTACAAGCATCACTAAATTACATTGTTTTTCTTATTATCTGCTATACTTTCTTTATTATTTTATTCTTCTTTATTTGAGTTTTATGCACTTGAGCCGGGGGTCTTTCATAAACAGTCTATCTACCTCCATGAGGTAATGATAAAGATATGTGTATATTCTACCCTCTCCAAACCCCACTTAGTGAAATTTCACTAGATATGTTATTGTTGTATGGAAAATTTAAATTAAAAAATTGAGGTTCATTTGAAATGGACTAAAAATAAAAATGCGTTAAACAAATTGAAACATAAAGAATTAACTATTTATCCATGTTCCGATTTAGTTATCGGCTCCACTTGATTCCATTTGATGTTCAAGAATTCAGTGCATAACTGTCAATATTATTGCAGGCTAACTCAAAGATTGATACATAACGAATTTGTTTTTCCTTTTTTCAATCCGTTTTGGAAAAAAATATTCATCTTTTGATTAAACTCCTGAAATGGGTGCTTTACTTGTATATATTCTCTTTAGTTTGGATGTAAAGCTCTGATAGGAGAAGAAACTATTTCTATATTTCAATTATTAAGGATCGGTATTGCAAGAAAGAATATGTTTTGGGAAAGTCCCAACATGAGTTTGAGTAAAGGAAGATATGGAATTAGATGCTTACTACTCTTTAAAAAGTTAGCTAATCAACGCTCTCACTTTCTGATATTTTTTTTACCCCACTTTCCATATTCTCAACCCTGAATGCACAACTTATAAATCTCTGTGAATTTGTTGCTTGGAATAAAGCAATCAAACTCTTCAACATTGCTACTCTTTGATTTTCATACCAAATTCTCCAATTCTGCTTTCTAATCTTTCGTTTTCACACCAATTCTCAAACATTACTACTCTTTGATTTTCATACCAAATTCTCCGATTCTTCTTTCTAATCTTTCGTTTTCACACCAATTCTCAAACATTACTACTCTTTGATTTTCATACCAAATTCTCCAATTTTGCTTCCTAATCTTTCGTTTTCACACCAATCTCAAACATTATACCCTTTGATTTTCATACCAAATTCTCTAATTCTGCTTTCTAATCTTTCGTTTTCACACCAATTCTCAAACATTATACCCTTTGATTTTCATACCAACTTCTCCAATTCTGTTTTCTAATCTGTCGTTTTCACACCAATTCTCAAACATTATACCCTTTGACTTTCATACCAAATTCTTCAATTCTGCTTTCTAATCTTTCGTTTTCACACCAATTCTCAAACATTATACCCTTTGTTTTTCATACCAAATTCTCCAATTCACACCAATTCTCAAACATTACTACTCTTTGATTTTCATACCAAATTCTCTGATTCTGCTTTCTAGTCTTTCGTTTTCACACCAATTCTCAAACATTACTACTCTTTGACTTTCATACCAACTTCTCCAATTCTTCTTTCTAATCTTTCGTTTTCACACCAATTCTCAAACATTATACCCTTTGTTTTTCATACCAAATTCTCCAATTCACACCAATTCTCAAACATTACTACTCTTTGATTTTCATACCAAATTCTCTGATTCTGCTTTCTAGTCTTTCGTTTTCACACCAATTCTCAAACATTACTACTCTTTGACTTTCATACCAACTTCTCCAATTCTTCTTTCTAATCTTTCGTTTTCACACCAATTCTCAAACATTATACCCTTTGTTTTTCATACCAAATTCTCCAATTCACACCAATTCTCAAACATTACTACTCTTTGATTTTCATACCAAATTCTCTGATTCTGCTTTCTAGTCTTTCGTTTTCACACCAATTCTCAAACATTACTACTCTTTGACTTTCATACCAACTTCTCCAATTCTTCTTTCTAATCTTTCGTTTTCACACCAATTCTCAAACATTATACCCTTTGTTTTTCATACCAAATTCTCCAATTCACACCAATTCTCAAACATTACTACTCTTTGATTTT
>JAJOOO010020078.1:0-16515 GCA_029582685.1 Solanum piurae
TTATTAATGAACCATTAATTAAGGATTTTAAATTTAAGAGATTTGTGTATCTGATTAAATCTTTTAAAATATATGATATAAATATTAAAAGTGGTAACATGTGTAATTATTTTAAACTAGAGGAAAATATAGTATATATGATAGTAATGTTTGTGTAGTTAGATAGTTTTTCTATTTTATATCACACAACAGTCCAAAGATTTTCACAAAAAATTGCCACTATAATCAATGTAAAATTATACACTTATTATATATTGATATACACTTTGTATACATTGAGTATAAACTTGCGTTGGTTACAAAAGATTAGAGCTAAGTACACAAATACCTGCTTTTAGAGTCTTCATTTAACTTGGTCGAGTGTAGTTAATTTAGGTCGGGTATAATTAGTAATGGAGTTTGTAAGTTAATTTAAGTAATTAAATTGTAACCAATAGATGGTCGCCATATATTTAAAAAAATTATTTAAATGATAATCCGCTATAAAAGTGGTCAATATTAGACCTAAAGGTGGATGACAGGATGAAAGGGGTATTTGGAAGCCAACTGATGAATGGAGGGTAGTTTTGTACCATTTTCAATAGTTCAAGGGTATTTTAGGCCCTTTTCGATTTAAACAAATTTCATATTTTGTGTTATTTTCTTAGGAAACACCTTAGATAATTGTATTTTGGTTGGACTAAAGAAATATTTGGAGCACAAGTTAATTATATGTTTGTATGCAAACTTTACCGAAAAAATTCAAAAATCTGAAAAAATCCGAGGTTTATGAGTTTGGTTTGATTTATAAATTTAAAAATTCGACACAATGGTTTGGTTTGGTATTTGAAAAATCCGAACCAACCCGAGGTTGAAAAATCCGAATTTTATTAGTTTGGTTTGGTTTATAAATTTAAATTTTTTACACAAATGGTTTGATTTGATATTTGAAAAACGCGAACCAACCCGATTATGTACACCCCTAAGAGGGAGTATTTCATTGTCATGTTTAAGATATGAAAGTTAATGGAAATTCTTTTAAAGGTTATGATCTACTCTTTTTCAGAGATGGCATAAAGTTGCATATTATATATTGCATATGAAGGATAGATTAATAGATAATTGATTATCTCAATCAAGTTAATTTACTTATTCAGAAGACAGACTGTCACATTATGGATCATGTGGTTTATTGTATTTATGTATTAATTAGCTAAAACATACTCCCTCTCTGTCTCTAATTACTTGTCCACTTTTCCCTTTTTAGTTGTCCCTAATTACTTGTCCATTTTGACAAATCAAGAAAGAACAATTTTTTTACCTATTATACCCTTAATTAATTACTTTGAAAAAGATAAAACTTTTTAAAAATCTTAAGTTTTTAATTCATCCACTTCATAATTAATAGGGGTAAAATGGTAAACTCACTATATCAATAATTATTTTCTTAATTGGTGTGTCAATTCAAAAGTGGACAAGTAATTAGGGACAGAGGGAGTAACACTATTTCCTATGACATAGCCCAATAATAAAAATTCTTACCCTAACTTTCAAAATGATCAAGAAAAAGAAATAGCAATGCATCTATATATTGGAGGCCTTGATCTTAGGAATTTTATTTTTTTGTAGCTAAGATATTGACTCTTAACTGGCCTCATGGTTCAAACACTGTCACTTCCATGTGTAGTTTTTCTAACAACTTCTTTAATAAACCAAATTGCTCCGTGAAATACAGCAAAACATAACATGATGGGAAAAGTACTTAAAATACTATTATACTTAAAATCTAAACCAAGCCTAACCAAATTATCAATTGAGTTTATAAAGATTCTATAGGATGCTTCCTTCATTTCATATTAGTTAAAAAAAATTTACACTCATATAAAGAAATCATAAATAAGAAGATAATTTTACTAATTCACCCCTTAAAAAACTTAATGAAAATTTAACAAACAAATATGAACACTTTCAAAAAGAATTAATTGCAAGGGTAATATAGTAAGGTGGACAACTAATATGGGATAATTATATTTAATAAGATGATCAACTAATATGGGATGGAGGGAGACGGGAGTATCATTTAAAGGTTGTTAAAGTTTCTTCCTCCCTCTTGAAAACAATGCAAAACATTTACTTCACAAAACAATAATTGACTTTTTTGTCTGTTTTACTTTGAATATAGTTTATAGGCCAAGTACTTAAAAAATAGATGACATAAATTTGTGCATTAAGTATAACCAACAAGTCTTCTAATAATCTAGTGATGGTGTGAGTTGAATTTTCATTACTCTTTTTCCTTTCCCTTCCTTTTCCCATCCCAAATGTAATAATGGAAATTAAAAAGAAAGAAAGAACACATAATTACAAGTCCTACTTCTACAATCCTTATTTTAATGAAAACTTCAAACATTTTTTAAAAAGGTGATTCATGTGATTCCTCCCTTTGGTCCTTCTCTTATTCAGGTCCATATATCCTTGCAATAATGCAATGGGGTCATTTAATATCTCTTTTCCAAAGTCTATTGAGCGTGCAAATTAGCCTCTATCACCACCACAAAAAAATAGAAACAAAAAGAATCCCTCATTATATATACACATTACCAAAGAGGAAAATATAAACATAATAAAGACCACAGCATATTATATATAAAAGAAAAGAAAAGACACTACTCTCTTCTTTCTTCATCCTTTTGCTCTCTTCATCAAGAATCTCAATGTCTACTACTTCTCCTACCACTAATACAACTCCAAGATATGGTCAAAGAGCCACCACATTTTCAACCCCAATTTTCACTCTTTCTTCTACTACACCTTCTCATTCTTCCTTTGAATCACTCTCTTTATATGATCAAAAGGGAGTGCCATTTTCTTGGGAACACATTCCTGGAATTCCAAAGCAACAAAGTTCAAGAAAAAATAGCTCTTCTTTAAGCCAACTACTTCCATTACCACCACCATCTAGAAATCCTCCAAATTCATCCAAGAAAATACAAAGGTTACGCGACGAATTTTCTCCAAGAAAGAGTAGTACTACTAGTGAAGGCTTAAAAAAAGATCCATTTTTTGCAGCATTTGTGGAATGTTCCAAGGATCATCAAGAACATCATGAGGATTTTAGTGACATGTGGAAGAATACTACTACATCATCTTCAAAGGTAATGAATTCATCAACAAGAAGTTTAAGTGACAAATTTGGATTCATGAACATGTATGCATCTTGTAAAAGCACTTGTACTGTTTCAGAATCCATTGTTTATCTTCCAAGATCAAGAAATTATGATCTCCTTAGAACTCGAACAAGCCGATAAAAAAAAGGTGGTACTGTTCGAAATATAATTGTAATTTCTTAACTTATTTGAGATTAAGATGTATATTATTTTTTCAAACTTTTTTATGCTTATATCTTTTAGGCTAATATGAATATGTCCAACAATGATAAAGTAGATCTCTTTTTTTTTTTGTTTTTTTTATATTATCTTACTTTTTGGTTTGCTAAGAGCAAGTTCCAATGTGTTTTTATTAGGGCACAATTTCGTCTCATGTGTTGTCATAATGTTAAATGGAAATTATCTATCCTTTCTGTATTTCATGTGATGAGTTTATGGCATCTTGACTAAACGTTACACCAACCACATGTGAAACTTTTTTTATGTACTGATAAAATAATATTGGACCACGAAACCACTTATAAGTGGAGTCACACACAAACATACAAACACTCATCATTTAATTGCCATATAATTTCAGAGAATTATTAGAAATATAAATGTATTGTGATCAAATAAGTGTATACATAGTCTTTTGTACACCATATTAAAAGTAGATGTCACCTTTTTCTATGAGACATATATAAGATGAAAATTGACATTTTCAGATCTCTTACGTGTAAAATGAAAATCTCTTATATAACAATATATATAAAACTAATAAGTTGTTAGAGATGCTATTATAAAATAATTATTTATTTATTATTTCTTAAAAAATGTACAAATCAAACGTGAATGAGTAAATATGAATGGAGAGAGTAATTCAATCAATTAAAATAAATAGCAAAAGATGATACTTGAGAAAACTTTACCTAACATTGTTGCCCTTGTTTGATCAAAGGATCCCTTTCACCCAAACAATGTTCTTTTATGATTGGCCATTTATTTTGTCACTACTGAGTACCATAAGTTCAATTGATTAAGCCAGCAATAAAACACTACTGAGTACCATAAGTTCAATTGGACATAGGATGTTTATGAGTCTATTTAGATCGATTTTTGGTTAAAAGCGAAAATAGAATTAATTTAATCTATTTTTTAATTATTAAAATTAAATTAAATTTTGATTTAATGGTATTTTTCTTCTCTTTTTCCTGTGGTCAAAAAAGAAATTTTCAATCTTTTTCAACTTATAATCCTTTATTACCTCTTTATTGTGGTGATTATAATTTCCTTTGTTTATAGGGAGAAAATGTCTTAAAGTTTATAAGTTTTAATTAGGTATAAAATACAATTTATAAGACCTAACTACACAGCCTTTATTTTCACATTTTCTAAAATTTCCTACCATTTCAAAATATTACAAAAATCCCTTTTTTTCTCTTTTTCTCTCCATTTCTGGATAAATTATTCACCGCCCTTCCAACCCAACGATTTTGTTCCTATTTTCACGCCTAAAATGTAACATCTCGCAATTTGATATAACTAAGAAGAAGCTTATAATTGGAAATAGTCTTTTTTTTTTGTTTGTTTTGAAAGAATTAAAATCTGGAAATTTGTCAAGTTAGGAAAAGTGAGTTTTTGGTCAACTTCAAACTACCATTGCTCCTAGCTCAGGATGAGTTAGGTGTAATTCTAGATATGGTTAGAAATCTCTTGGAATGATCTTTCCAACGCCGCCAAGTTTGCGCGATTCCGAGTTCGTATGAACTAGTTATACCCTTTGGAAGTTGGGCTGTTAGATTAAGGAAATGTTCAACCCAGAATTTTGAAGGGTATTTTAGTCTTTTCACTACCCTATTATTTTAGTCCGATTTTAGGAGTTTAATAAGGGTCAAGACTGAACTTAGTCAGTTTTAGAAAATCATAATTTTCACGCTAGGGCTAAGAAGAAAGGAGAAGAGAAAAGAGGAAGAAGAAAAGGGCAATTTCATCAAGAACGTTGGTGTTTTCGCTAAGGATTTGCTTCGATCAAGTATGTGAGGCTCTCATAACGTTGGGATCGTTCTCCCACATGTCAAACATATTTATTTCAGTTTGGATTCGTCCTAAAAACATTTGAATATCGATGATCTTGTTACCTATTCTTGAAAACATATATTGTTCTTGAATTTGACTGAGTTGGGAAGTTTTTGAGTTCGTTACGTCGCATCATAAGGTTGTTTCGAGTTAGGTTCTTAGGTACATTTGCTAGGTATCTGTATCTAAAAGTAATTTAAGAAAAAGAACCGAGTTTGGGTGAATTGGGGTTGGAAAACGAAGAAGAAATTTCGTCGGACGAAATTAAGGGGTAGCCACGCGTCGCGCGCCTAGTGCCCAGATTTGAAAATTTATGCTTTGCGTCGCGGAGCTGACACGAGGTGTTCTGCCTCAAAAGACGTTTTCAGAACCAAAATTTAATTATGAATCCGCGTCGCGGACCCACCTTCGTATTTTGATTTTCAGTCTTTTCTCATGTTTAGCTATCTAAAATCATTCCTAAACAACATGAGATCTTTCCAGTCACAAATCTTAATCCTTGAAGCCATAATTCAACTCAAGGATCAGTTAAGAGTCAAGTCAAGAGCAGTTAAGGTCAAAGTCAAGAGAAGTCAAGAGTCAAGTTAAGATAAGTTCTTAAAGTTTATAAAAGTCTTTCACAAATGTTTTAACTTTGTTTTAAGACTTAAGTTTTGAGTTCAGTAAAGAGTAAAGTTGAAGTTCTTTTCTTCAAAGAAGTATATGGGGACTATGTATTCCCAAAGAGATTTAAAAATGTTTTCACATTTTAAATAAGAGCGGAAACTGAGATTTTCAAAGAGCCTTCGGGCTAGTTTTCAGAAAAGAGAAATAACTTTCTCAATTAAGCAATTAGGGAAACTGAGATTTCCAAGTTAGCCTTTGAGCTAAGTTTTTGAGCACTAATCTCAAATCAGCAGAAAGAAATATGTTTTAAAAACATAAGAGCCAGAACATTTTTTGGGAGTAGTATTGAGCACCGAATTGGGGGAGCGTTCAAAGAACCCACATCCCCCATAGAACCATGTAGCAACCATGGGTAGAAGAGGTTCATACTTTTTAGATGAATCCTTTTCAAATTAGACTAGTGGATCCATTAGGCAGTTCAGGTTCTATACCTTTGGCCGGGTATAGGATACTCTGGCAGCGTGAGGTTGATCGTTGTATCATCACTATAGCTCTTATGTGATGGTTGTCGGTTAGAGAAACTCCCACAGTAGTTATTGTATTTTTATATACATCAGTTCATTTGTACTTCTACATACATCTCAGATTTATTGTATCTTTGTATACACACATAATTTATAGCATGTTTTAAACAATTTTTCTTTATATTGCATTTGTTTTAAATTGCTTTATATTGAAATGAGACAGTCAGGTTAAGTTAAGTTGAGCCAAGTAAGTTATTCAGTTTCTTTCAGATTTCCTTCTAGCCTATGTTGCCTAGCATTTCAACTCGCACACTCGTACATTCAATGTACTGATGTCAGTTGGCCTGTATCGTCTTATGATGCAGATTCAGGTAACCAGGATCAGTATCCAACGCCTCGTTGATCCAGTTGAGCAGTTCAGAGTCAGTGGTGAGCCTCCTTGCATTTAGGAGGACTCTTTTATTCGCTTTCAGTCTTTTCATTTGTTAGGATGTTGTGGGGTTTGTCCCAACATCCATCTCAGTATTTTAGAGGCTTCATAGATAGTCAGACAATTAGTTATGAGTCTCTCATCTTTGTATTGCAGATGTTTTGCTATGAGACTTAAGTTGCCAATTTGGCTAAGATATTATTTCTTAAAGTTATTGTTTAAGCTTACTATGTTGAGTAATTCTTCCGCTGAGTTTAGAAAGTCAGGCCAAGGGTTCGCTTGGGGCCAGAAATGGTCTTCAAGTGCCAGTCCCACCCAGGGTGTAGGCTCGGGGCGTGACATAAAATCACTCTCATATATCGACAGTTACATTCATCACTTCATTTTTGAATTTTAAATATATTCTCTCTCCAGTTCATCGATTTCAAGTTCCTAAAGAGGTAGAACTCTTTCTTTATCATTTTTTTCTTTCCAGTTCTTCAATTGTCATTTTTTAAAATTTTTTTTAGCTTTTTCATCTACAATTTATAATACATATGGATTTTACTCCCTCTTTTAGTTTTGGGTTTACCCAAATTAGTTTCACCTAATAGAGACATGGTACCTTGTGTATTTGATTCTGATGATGAAAACTTTCATGAGAATAGATCTAATCGAAGAAATGATCTGCTAATCATGAAGAATTTGAGAGCAGAGGAGTCGAAAAAATGATGCATACTCGAGTTCTAAATCTACTGTTGAAAAACGCTCAAAGAAAGAAGGAAAAAAGTTGGATCTGTCAATACACGATAGCCTTTGTTTTATGCAATGTATCATGTTCATATTTAAAGTATTGATATATAACTCTTATGTTATTGAATCTTCGATTAGTGTTTATCATGTTCAATATGAATATACTTGATTCATAAACACTACCTAATGTATCATTAACTTGTATCAAGTTATATGATGTATCTTCAATCGTGATACATAAATCATAATGTCCTATAACTGGAAAACTGTGTATCAGATTCAACAATAGGTTTATTATACATATCAGTGACAATCTTTTACCACCAGATACATACACCCAAAATTATTCAACTAGCAGACTATGTGTATGTACGCATTACCCAATAAACACACTTGATACATAAACCCTTTATGTTCTATAGCTAAGGCACTGTGTATCAAATTAACTGATATGTGCATGATACATAATATATATATCAAATTCAATAGTTTTCAACCTTCGTTACATGTATCATATCCATGTCAACTGATCACCACTGTGTTATGTATCACAAAAAAAAATGCTATTTGAAATAGTAAGTGACTTTCTACGATAAAAATCATTAATTAAATGACCATTTGAGATATTATCTCGAAACCAACTTTGAATGTCGTACATTTCTTGTAATAGAAAGGATGATATGAACAATTAGAATCTTTTGGAGAAAAATGAAGACTTTTATTGTGATGTCAATCTCATGAGACAAGGACAATGCATGCATACAACTTGTAACTCTTCATCGATCTCCTTAATTTATCTGTACACCGACGAAAGAGGAGTACTACTAGTAATATCTTGGCAAAAATTATGTCAATTAAAAAACTAATAAATATAATATATAGTTTACTAAACTACCATATTTAATAAATATTTATTGAAAATTAAACACTATTAAAAAGATTGAGTATGAGTAACGTAGGAAAAAGATACTAATTTGTATCTTGAATTCCTAAGGTGACCGTTACTTTGGGATAATTTTTTTCTTTTTGGCTAAGGTAACACTTAATTTAACGCTTTTGAATATATTAAATTTAATACTTTAGGAAATAGTTAAAATTAATACTCCCATAAAAATAATTAAAATTAAGTGATAAATTAATTATAATGAATAAAAAACTAGGCAGATAAGAAAAAAGAAAATAAAATAAAATTATATATATATATATATATTAAAAAAAAAAGTTTTACAGTAGTAGCTTGACTAAGGAGATGATGAAGTAAATGTGGGAATAGTACAATAGAGTATAGACTTAAAAGACAGACCACAAAGTTAATGCTTGTAGTTGTAGTTGTTGTAACAATAACATGCAATTGGACATGTGAAAGACATTGTTTGTCGGAAAACTAGGCCTATCACAAATATGGTTGGATGGATGAAATCTTTTTATCGTTAAATAAAAAAATTTAATTTGAACTTTATGAATAAAAGTATTTCTTTCGAACTGTTTTACTTGTAATATTTTTTTTATTTGCATACTTCTTCAAAAATTATGAAATTGTTTGTAGAGTGTATTAGAAAAATAATACATGTATTTTTTTTGTATATTATTAATAACTTATTCGCGATAATCTGATTTCTTTCGACGGAGAAGGTGGACTCAACCTACTTTTTTGCTTACTGTAGCATAGGCCTTCATCAGACTTTCGTCCCTTCGCCTATAGACGGCGGCTTGGCTTCGCTATCGCTCATGACTTGGTCTATGTATAACTAATGCAAGTTAATTATACATTTTATTTGACATTAAGATATATATAACTAATATATACAAATCCATAGTATTAGTAATGTAAAGGTTAGTTCAATGAAAGTGCTTGTTGTTTCAAAATTCTGCAGTCACGCCCCGAGCCTACACCCTGGAGGTGGTTGGCACTCGAAGACCATTGCTGGCCTCAAGCAAACCTTTGGTCTAGCTTACTAACTCATCGGAAGACTTAACTCATCACATACATATTTATGAAGTAACTAGAATGTTATAAAAGAACATTTAACTAGCCATTAAGGCTAACTCAAGTATTTAACATATGAAATGAAAAGTAAAGACAACTGAATTAACTAACTGACTGTATGCCTGTCTATGAAGCCTCTAAACAACTGAGATGGATGTCGGGACAGGCCCACGACATCCTAATGAACTAATACTAAAATTGAAAGCAATGAAAAAGGAGTCCACTGGAATGCAAAGAGGCTCACCAACAGACTCTGAACTGCTCATTGGATCAACGATGCACCGGATGCCGATCCTAGTTACATGTGTCTGCATCATAATAAAATGAAAGTCAACTGGCATCAGTACATTGAATGTACTAGTATGTGAGTTGGAATGCTAAGCACAACTTAAGCTTGAAAAGAAACTGAAAGGAAACTAAAGAACTTACCTGGCTCAACTCAATTCAATATAACTGAACTCATTTCAATATAAAGCAGTTTTAAAACAAGTGCAATATAAAGAAAAGTTATTTAAAACATGATGTCAATTCTGGGCGTATGCAAAGATACACTAAAACTCTGAAATGTATGTAAAAATACAAACAACTGTGTATATAAGAATACAAATAACTTTCGTGGGAGTTTCTCTAACCGACAACCATCATTTAAGAGCTATAGTGATGATACAATGATCTTTCTCACGCTGCCAGCGCATCCTATACCTTGCCACATGTATAAGACCTGAACTACTAGGTGGATCCACTATTCTATGCAAAAAGGATTCATCTAAAAAGTATGACCCTTTTCTACCCATGATGGCTACATAGTTTATGGGGGCTGTGAGTTCTCTGAATGCTCCCCCATATCGGTGCTCAATACTACTCCCAAAATATGATACTAGCTCTTTATGTTTAAAAACATACTTCTTCTGTGATTTGAGATTAGTGCTCAAAAACTTAGCTCAAAGGCTATCTTGGAAATCAAAGTTTCCCCTTTTTATTCATTTAGAAAGCGATTTCTCTTTTCTGAAAACTAGCCCGAAGGCCTTTTGGAAATCGAGTTTCCTTTCTTGTTTAAATGTGAAAACATTTTAAACTCTTTTGGAAATACATAGTCCCCATATACTTTTGAAGTAATGGACTTCAAACTTTATTATTTACTCAACTTGAACATTAAGTCTTAAAGCAAAGTTAGAACATTTATAAAAGACTTTTGAAAACTTTGAAGGACTTCCCTTAACTTGACTCTTGACTTTGATCTTAACTGCTCTTGACTTGACTCTTAATTGGTCCTTGAATTGAATTATGGATTCAAGGATTGTGATTTGTGATTGAAAATATCTCATGATGTTTGGGAATGATTTTAGATAGCTAAACAAGAAAAAAGACCAAAAATCAATATTTGAGGGTGGCTCCGCGACGCGGAGAAGCTTTTAAAATTTAATTTCGAAAACGACTTTTAAGGCAGAAGACTCTGTGACGGCTCCGCGACGCGGAGAAGCTTTTAAAATTTAGTTTCGAAAATGACTTTTGAGGCAGAAGACTCAGTGACGGCTCCGAGACACGAAACGAAAATTTCCAATTTTGGGAACCAGCTCTGCGACGTGCCACCACTGCTAGATTTCGTTCGACAAATTTTCTTCTTCGTTTTCCAGCCCCAATTCACCCAAACTCGGTTCTTTTTCTTAAATTACTTTTAGATACAGATACCCATCAAATGTGCCTAACAACCTAACTCGAAACGACTCTATAATACGACGTAACGATTTCAGAAACCTCCCAAACTCAGTCAAATTCAAGAACAATATATGAATTCAAGCATAGGTATCAAGATCATCAATATTCAAACTCCTTTAGGACAAATCCAACTGAAATAAATATGCTTGGCACCTGGGAAAACGATCCCAACGTTATGGAAGCCTCACATACCTGGTGGGAATAAACCCTTGACGAAAATCCCAACTATCTTAATCGATCTTGATGAATCTTGCCCTTTCTCCTTCTTCTTTTATCTTCTCCTTAGCCCTAGCGTGAAATTCCAAATTCTAAAACTGACTAAAATATGATTTGACCCATATTAAACTCCTAAAAATAGATTAAAATAATAGGGCCATGAAAAGACTAAAATACCCTTTAAAAATCCGGATTGAATATTTCCTTAATCCAACAGCCCTACTTCCAAAGGGCATAACTTACTCATACGAACTCGGAATCGCGCAAACTTGGCGGCGTTGGAAAGATCTTTCCAACCATATCTGGATCTACACCTAACTCATTCTGAGCTAGGAGTTATGGTCGTTTGAAGTTGACTAAAAACTCATTTTTCCTAACTTAAACAATTTTCCAGATTTTTCATTCTTTCCAAAAATGACTATTTCCAGTTCTTAGCTTCTTCCTAACTATTTCAATTTGCGAGATGTTACATCTGCTAAGCTAAAGGTAGCTTTACTATGTGGTTATAACTGCAAAACGGGCTAAGCACCATAGATAGACTCAAAAAATATGGGGTAGATTTTGATTTGAAGTGTGTGTTGTGCCAACTCCATCCTGAATCCAAAGATCATATGTATACAAGTTATTTTATAGTCATTTGGAACCAATATGTCTTGAGAATCATAGGCTCTGCTAAGGGGAAACTCAAATTACTCAAATCTTTAATTTTGTATATACTAAGTATGTCTATGCTATCGAGATTGAGAGAAACCAAAAGATCTTTGAGAAGAAAAGCAAGAATTGGGAATCTATTGTCAAGGAGATCGCTTATATTTGTTATGTTAGGGCTAACCAGAAAACTATGCAAGACATTCATCAATTTATCTAGGAGCTTGCTAACTTAGTTTTCCTTTGGTTCGCGTTGTCTTTGTTTTGAGAATAACAAATTGTGTCATGGTTTAGTTATTGGTTTTGTAATTGGTACAATTGGTGATTAATATAATCTTGTTAGTTACAAAAAAAAAAAGTAATGTAAAGGTTTTAATGACTAAAGACACAATTGTCCTTCAATACTTTTTCCACATTATTTACTCCTCATATATATGTGGAGGTTATTTTTGAAAATAAATATTTTATAAAGAAATTATGTAATGCATGTTATTTATAATACACCAAATCAAATAATGCATAAGAAATAATCTTATCATAATTAATGCAAATATCACTTATACAAACATTAATATTAATACATAATATGCAACACTATTCTTATACACCTAATCCATACTACTGATCATATGTGTTGATTATTATACACCTATTTATTATTGTAAATCGTTAGAATGTCAAACTTTCTTCAAAATAAATCAAATAA
Organism: Solanum piurae; assembly: GCA_029582685.1. Classification (NCBI taxonomy): domain Eukaryota; kingdom Viridiplantae; phylum Streptophyta; class Magnoliopsida; order Solanales; family Solanaceae; genus Solanum; species Solanum piurae. Next base: position 12,770 of record JAJOOO010020078.1, read on the forward strand.
GAGTTAATCTAAACTGCTATAGTATATAGTATGTATTTCTCATTTAGATTTTCTATATTAGTCATTATTTATTACTTTTAAAAATATTTATTATTAATGACAAAATTAAAAATATGCAATTATATTTTATTTTTTTTTAAATTATAATTATTTGAAATATTTTATTTTAGTAAGAGAGGCATAGAGAGTAATTAAAATACTAGGAGTGGTAGATAGCAAGTCTTTGTCTTTGATCTCGAATTGACTTGAATAGGATATTTGCACCGACTAATGGCACGTTCCTCTTTTACGATTGCTAACGCAGGTCACACGAGTATTGAAAACACTTCTAAATTTGATTTTATTAGTTTTGTCTTTAAATTATTGATTGTCTTAAAAAAAAAAATTTACTTGATTAGTTAAACTTACATTATTGATTTGTCGTGTGACACAGCTTGTGGTCTCAAATTCTTGTAGGAACATGAGACTCATACTAAAAAGATCAGAGAAGTGTTGAAAACACCCTTAAATTTGGCGAGAATTAAGGGACATATTTCACTCATATTGCAAGATCAAAAGTGTATTTAATTTCTGTTAGTCAAGTTAAGAAATATTTTTAAGAGTGTTAATAGTTCGAAAATGAATGTAAGTATTCACGCCTAGTTTAAAATTATTTACAATACTTCTCCCGCGTAAAATAGTAAGGATAAATAATTTATGAATAGTATCTCAAATCTCAAAGAGGAAAAATCTCCAGTCTTTTATTTAGCAGGCATTTGACTATAACATTTGAGATCCAAATTTAAATTTTTTATTTGCAATTAGTATTTGTTTATGAAATTTGAACAAAACTCGAATTTTTAATTCATATCATAATTTAAAATCTCAAATTCTCTAAAAAAGATATTTTAATTTTAAATTAACATCATAATTTGAAATTTCACATTCTCCAAATAAATAGACTTCCAAAATTCAAGTTATATTTTTAATTTTAAAAAGATAAATAAAAATAGGCTCATAAATTTATATTCTATATATAAAAAAAAATAGATTCATCATTTATTGTAAAAGTGACCATCCAACCTACTTTACTCTCTAGTTTCTACTTTTATCCGAAGGTTATATAAAACATGTCTTTTCACTTAAATACAAATCAACAAAATGAATGAATCTATAATAAACAAAAATAAACACAACACAAAAGACAAAATGAGAGAAACTTTTGAAGATAAACTTAGCCCGAACGTATAATTAGGGGTATATTTAAACTTATTTTTATAGTATAGGAGTATATTTGGTCCTTTGCCATTAAAAAAAATAATTAAGGATGAGGTGTAATATCTATTGTTTAAAATTGAGGAGGAAGTTTGATTTTTAAAGCAAAATCAAGACGTAAATAATTTTCCACCATATAAATTAGAAATCATTACAGGCCCATGTCTTACGGATATTAGTCAACTCTGTTAAGTGTTAAGTACTTCTTTCATTTTCATTTGTTGATGTTTGATTTGGTATATACTTATTAAGAAATAATAATAAATAAAGGTAATTTTATTATATCATCCTTATTATTTATAAGTCATTTAAATATTAAAAAAAAAAATTACAAAGTTAAAAAATAAATATAAATTAATAAATTATCTCTTAATTTTTTAAACTAAATAATAAAGTTGGACAATTACTTTTGGTGTATTGAACCGGAGTAACTCATACAAACTAGTGTTGCAATTGACGAAAAATTATACTAATACCATACTATGAAAGTGACGTACAATTTATTGAAGAGTAACTAAAGTTACAATCTAATTATGGCTATGAATATATCATACGTCAATCAGTGAATCCACCATATTTAATGTGTTAGATGAATTTCATAAAGTTATTTAAATGCTTGCAAAGATATGGCAGATGAACTTGTCCCCTCTATTTAATTTTTGTGTTGAAAACGAGCTTCATTCCTTTTTCCCAGACATAATTTCCACCGAAAAAAGATATTTCCACAAAATCTTCAAGTTTTTGACATTCAAATTTCTAAAAACTGAGTTTGTTAACTGCTCTCTCCATTTATTTTTATTTGTTTACTGCTCTCTATGTTCAATAATAGTTATTCAATATTGACTTGACACACATCTTAAGAAACAATAAAGGAAAAACTGATTAATATACCTCCGAACTATCATAAATGGTATGTAGATACCATAAATGAGACATTGATGCTCCTGCCGTCCAAAAACTAGAACATATATACCCTTTTTACTAATGGACATACACGTGTCATAATTTTATCCACCGGCCCGACATTTATTAAATATCATATCGACGGATAAGATTGTGTCACTTGTCCCTATTTAGTCTTCCGTTAGAGTAAAGGGCATATATGCTCTAGTTTTTGGACTGCAGGGGTACCAATGTCCCAAAAGTATGACGAAGGGTATCTGCATACCATTTACGATAGATCGGGGTATATTTATCCTTTTTTCCAACAATAAATAATAGGGATAATATTAATATATTATATTTTGTCTTTATTAAATTTAATGTTTTAAAAAATGTGTTAGATGATAAATAGTAGTATTTAACAGCAAGGATAGAATAAACACAAATGTAAATTATCTCTTGATTTTCTAAATTGGACAAATATTGTTGGACAACAATTTTTAGTATAGTGGATAACTATTAAAAATATTCCTACATCCAACAATAGTTGTCCACTATACTATTTTGAGATGTCCAACAATACTTGTCAACTTTATGAAATCAATAAATAATTTTATACTTAGTTCCTAATTTAGCCATATCATTAATTATAGTCACTTCTCTATTACATTTCTCAAGATATTATATTTATTATATTCAAAGCGGGATATACTAAAATTATCCTTCCATTTATAATATCTTAAAAAGTGTGAAAAATTAATAATGAACAAGTATTATTGGACAGAGGTAAGTGTGGCAACGGTACCGGGACTATCGTACCGGCACCTACCGTAACCGAACTAAAATCGGCGTCATTCGCAAGGAAAACAGTCGGAACCGGTACCGGCACTACCGACATTTTTGATCCTATGGGGTGCTCCAGTTTTGTTTGTTCGGAAGAAAGATGGTTCACTCTATATGTGTATTGACTATTGGCAATTGAACAAGATTACCATTAAAAACAAATACCCTCTCCCAAGGATAGATGACTTATTTGATCAACTTCAAGGAGCAAGTTACTTCTCTAAGATTGACCTTCGGTCGGGTTATCACCAATTGAGGGTAAAGGAAGATGACATTTCGAAGACGGCTTTTCGAACTCAATATGATCATTATGAGTTTTTGGTAATGTCGTTTGGTTTGACTAATGCTTTGGCAACACTTACGGATTTGATGAATAAGGTGTTTAGACAATACATTGATATGTTAGTGATTGTGTTCATTGATGATATATTGATCTATTCGAGGAGTGTAGACGAGCATTGTAAGCGTCTAAAGTTTCAATCCTGAAATATAGCAAACAGGAAAGGAAAATAGCAAGCAAACAACATTATTTGTATTTGAATTTATGCGAAGGTTACAATCTTTATAAAATCTTTAAGAAAAGATATGTAATCCTCTGATTCTTCTCTTCAATGATGTTCTTGATTTGATGGAATACTTGCGGCTCAACTTTTGGAGCGAAGACTTCTTTGTACTTGCGGCTCAACACTTGGAGCGAAGACTTCTTTGTATGTGGAAGACTTGCAGATCACCACTGAAGAGCAAGGATTCTCTATGTATTTCTATGT
>JAJOOO010020079.1:0-14110 GCA_029582685.1 Solanum piurae
TACATTTTGTAACTCTCCCCCTCAAGTTGGAGCATAGATATAAATCATACGTCCACATGAGGAACCAGTCGAGTACTGCTACGTCTAGTTGGCAACTTTCTAGTTTCTAAAAGTAGATCAAGAATATACTTTCTGTGAGACAGAAGAACTCCCTTCATGCTTTCAACTAGACTTAAGTCCAATGTCATCAACATATCCAATGTCTGTTGAATCACAACTTGATTACTCTTTTTGCAGCATCTGGTGAACCGCCACTGCTTCTGGCAGCTTCGGTCCACTGTGCAACAAGAGCAGCTGTTAAAGCAGCACGCGAACAGCTCAAACTATGGGGCAAGCTTGACGGGTCTGTTTCAGAATTCTATCTGGACATCCCCGCCATAATACCCATTGTGAAGACACAGTGTGGCCTGGATTATGTGGAGAAATATTTGGAAAGTATCTTGGCTCAGAAATCTAACTAAAAGTACTTCAACAATATGCATCTCGACTGATACTGAACTATGTTGCTCAGACTCTCAAAACTGTTTGCCTCAGCCGTGTCGGTACTAAAAAAATGCACTATTTTTGGACGACCCGACAGGCACTTGGGCGTATTTTTGAAAAGTCCGAGCAACATAGCTATTGAATCCTCTTAAAGAATTTGAACTGTTCTGTTTAATAGAAAATGTGTGATTTAAAGTTTATTTGTTATTCTGTCTATATCAATCTCAATGTACATTTAGAATGTACAGCAATAAAGTGATAGTAGCCCCTCCGTCTCAATTTATATGAGACAGTTTGACTTGATACAGTGTTCAAGAGAAAAAAAAGATTTTTGAAACTCATGGTTTAAAATAAATCATAGATATTTATGTAGTTATAAATCAATTCATTACAGGTAAAATATGTATTTTAAAGTTAAATTGCTACTAAACATAAAAATATGTCTTTTTTTCCGGACGGACTAAAAAAGAAAATAAATAATAAATTGTTGGTGTAATATACCACAAATATAATAAATTACAGTTGAAATAAAATGACAGAAAACGCATAAACAAATCTTTAGGCTGAGACACAGATATCTCGCTCTCTTTAAGGATATTCAAGCTCACTGCAGCATAATCTACATCGATCCAGCAGTAATACTCTTGACTTGTCCCCTCCAAGATACAACAGCCCAACAACATGTACAACTCAAGCAACTCCGGATTAGTTGAAGAGTCCAAAACTCCACATAAGAACACCTTCTTTCAACATATAAATATTCTCTTTTGTATATAGTGAATATAGTTGAAGACCTAGAATATTATTCTTTGTCTCAACTCTCTCTTTCACTACAACACTAATCATATCATCATCATATATTATTAAAAGTGGGAAGTATCAAAATACAATGTTGAATTACCATTTTACCCCTATATTAAATAAAAATGTTATAAAATATTTAATTAACAAAATATTAAATAGTAATCATATCACATATTATATTGTACTTAAAGTATATATTTTTACATAAAATAGATACATTAAAAAGACAATTATTCATTAATAGTCTTCTAAAGAAACTGTTGTCTCTTTAGATTCTCCACTATGATCCCTGTCTTTTCATTTCACATACGTATATCTTCTTCTTTACATTTTGTTTTATGGGTTTGATAGAGAGCATAGGAACATTGTTTATCCCTCCCTTTCTTTGCTTTAATTTTAGTTATTTGAGCCATAGTTTATCCCTCCCTTTCTTCTTCAGAATTTATATTACTTATCACTCACATGTAGTAATATTATTTTTTATCATGTCTTTTTTTTTTTTTTTTTACAACATAAAACAATACATGTCTTTTTGTTTCTCAAGTACAATTTTAACAATACAGTCGACAAAATATAAATGAAATGCTGAATTCCTTTTCTAACTAAAAAAAATATTATAATTGCATTGAGTCACATCAAATGAAGTTCGTTTAGAAAATATTGATTTTGGAGGTAGGACAACGGTTAATTGATGATATAAGCATATTAAGCCTGTAATCTATGGATTTAATTAACTTAATTGTTTTTTTATTAAAACATAATATCTGTATAAAAACTACTAAAATTTGACAAATTCATATCAAATTTTAACTCATAAATTCAAATTAAAATCAATTTAGTACTAATTAAGAATCTTCAAAGTTGGACATTTTAGATATTGGATGTCATTGATTTTTGAATATATTTATCATATTGATGCAATTTTGAAAAATACTTATCCTCACTGGTACTGGATATACGCGCAACGCGCGTACCCAAATACTTACTAGTATTATTATAAGTTGGAAGCTCCTAACTTCAAAGTTAGATTACCATTTTGCCCTTTTAGATTTTTTTATTTTTTTGGAATTTAAATAAAAAGAAGTCTAAAGATCATAACTTTTTAATAAAGAACCATGTCTTCTCTAAGAATTCAATGACTATATTGATATATAACTATACTTCTTCCATAAGAGATAACCCACGTAAGGTTTTTTTTTTTAATTTTCAGAAATGAAAGATTTGTTCTTTAATATTGATCAACTTTTGCATTTGTTTATTATCAATATCTTAAAATTGAAAGAATTTTTTATATTATGTATATTGCTCGCTGTTTTCTCTTGTTTCTTTTTGTCTTTTTCGTGAACATCTATAAATGTGATTATATTCTTTTCTTGTATTCAAATTATTTGGAATAATATTATGTCCACTTAACTTTGAAGCACCATGTGATTATATTTTTTTATTTGTGCAGGTTCTATACGGTTAAAGTACTGACAATAAATAATTTCTTTCCTTTTTTCTGGTAATAATTTCTTTCCTTTCTCCCGGTAATCGTTATTTCATTATAGAATTATAGTTTTCATTTTTTTTTTGGGGGGAAATGTTTACACAGCACCTTATGAATTAGCAAAACTTATTTTTTTCTGGTTGCCTTTATTTTTTCTATTTTTTTACTTATCAATTGTTTTACATTTTAAGAGTCTCTAAAAAGAGTTATTATTATATTAATATTATTTTTAATAATAAATAGTATCTATATATAGAATAATAATATAATAGTAAATTCATAATCATTGTATTTAAATCTACGAAACCTAATTTTCATTTTCTGTTATATCAATTTCTGAATTTTCAATTGGTGCATATATTATATTTCTATTCTAAAAGTGAAAAAATTATAAATTGAAAGTTCAATTATCAAAATGTCCATTAAAAATTGTAGGACGTTTTTATCCTTTAATCATGAACAATTTTCTTCATATTCATGTACAAAATTATAAAAACATTAAAAAAATATACCATTTAATTATAATAATTATTTTTTATCAAATTATAATGAATCACCAAAAGGCAAAATGAGTTTAGTAGTCTAACCATCACCATATTTAATAGCTATTAATTCTTTGTTTCTTATTTTTTATTTCTTATTTCTTGTAATTCAAAGGGGTAGACAAAAAGTTTTATCTTGTAATGACCCGGAAGGTCATTTTTGGAAATTTTAAATATTCTTCTAACTATAGTTAATTAATTGATGGGTAATTATAAATAATTAACTTAATCGATAGTTAATGGGCTAAAGTGATAATTTATTTAAAACCCTACCCTATTTGACCCTCATATATTAAAATAAGTAATAGGTTATATGAAAAGAAAAGATAATAAGAAGAGGAGAAAATTACCTGGGCATCGGACGAGAGAGGCAGAGGGCACGGGTCGATGCCATGATAAGAAACCCATGCTTCAGGTAAAATCTTAAGTTTATTTTGTTTCTGTATTGTTGTTATAGGAAAAGAATAGTATATTAATGGTTGGTGATAAGTTATATTATTATATTAATATGTTAAATTAGAAATTGGATGGGTTGTAGCGGTTTTGGTTGGAATGTAAATTGTTAATATAAGAGGTGTATATGAAAAGTATTAAACTGTGGAGTTTCCATCATTTAACTAGTAGGTAATTAATGTTTGGATCTCACAAATATTTTGTCTTACATTGGCCATATGTGTGGCATCAATTTTTGATTGGGATAAAACAGTGGGCAAGAATCATGAAACATTATAAATTGGTAGTTATGGACAAATGATATTTCTTTGTATGCAGGTTAAGTATGGGTCACGTGTGATTTAGGCAGATTTTGGTTTATTTTCTTTAGTTGTCATATTATGATTCAAGTTTGATATATTGAGATATGTAATTAAATATCAGGTGCATTATATTATATGAAAGTTATTAGGGTTGTAGTGTTTGGGGAAATTATGACTTAACCCTAGGCTTGAATTTGAGAAATATGAGAGTTGATATGTTAATTGACAACGAGCTTAAGAACTTGATTATAAACTTGAGTGGATTTTTGGGTCAAAGCTAAACACATAGTAATATGAGTGTTGTTAGTTTTGGAATATTATTGTGGTCATTTATTTGAATAGATTGCTTTGAGTTGGAAGTTCAACGAAAAGGGAAGGCTCAAGTTCCGGAGTGAATTCTTGATTGATTGAGGCAAGTGGATTTCTAAACCCTTGTTAAGTGTATGGAATTCGTGTATTTCCTTGTAATATGTGTTTGGGGGTAATGAGACTTGGTGATGGGTGGACTTGTCCACATTGATTAATTCTAATGATGAAAAGAGGGGTAATGAAAGGCAATGTGATAATTGTTTATGTGTGATGTGTTTTGAGGATTGATAATGGTTTGAAAGACTTGTTGAATCATTGTTGATATTGTATCATGATTGTGTTGTTGTGAATTGTGTAATCTTATGAAAATGGTCATCTCCTCATTATTTGTGTGAACATGTCATTTGCATTGTTCTGAGACATAGTTGTGACAAGTGTTATGTGAATTGAGAAAGAATAAGAAATTAAAGAGGATGTACCATTTCGAGGGACGTATCGCGCACCGCGATGGATACTATATTTCGAGGGACGTATCGCGCGCCGCAATGGTTACTATTATCGAGGGTCGTATCGCGCGCCGCGATGGATGCATGGATAGATATGTCCCCCATGGGTCCCGAACTGAGAGACATCGGGTGTGTATCAATAAGTCATACATACATCACTATACTTGACATTGCATTCCATTCCATTGCAAATATTTATCATTAGTGAACTTGATATTGTGTTTTGATGATCTTGTGAGTACTGGAACTTTGATTGGTGAATATTGAGCTTGTTGTTGAGGATATGTAATTGTTAGAGTGTTGTTGTTGAGATATGTGCTATTTGAATTGTGAACTGTTAGGTTGGGCGGGTTTAAAGCAGGTTGGAGTCGTGGAGATTGTAATTGATGAATATTGAGCTTGTTGTTGAGAATATGTAATTGTTAGAGTGTTGCTGTTGAGATATGTGTTATGTGAATTGTGAACTGTTAGGTTGGGCTGATTTTATGCATGTTGTAGTTGTGGAGGTTCGGTTGGGGTGTAAGAAGTACCTGTATTCTATCCCCTTAGCTTGTGTTTAGAAGTTTACTTGCTGAGTACCGCGTGGTTTGGTACTCACCCCTTGCTACTACATTTTTTTGTAGGTTACTAGCCCAAACCTTTGTGATATATTCTCTTCTTTTTCGAGGCTTCTTGGAGATTTGTGAGGTAGTTGTTTGTCAACTCAACATACCTTCTTACTCCTGTTTATGATTTTGTTCTACTCTAGAAACAATGTCATATGAGACTTGTATTTTTCTTTTGATTCAATTGTAATCCTTTAGAGTCTTGTACACGTGACAATCAGATTTTGGAGGTATTTTTGAGTCTATTATAAATTTTTTCTCATTTTATTGAAATGGTTGAGTGTTAAGTTGACTTGTCTTGGTGGGTTAAGACGAGTATCATCACGTCCATTTTTGGGTCTTGACACTTTATGTATTCTTCTTAATTAAAATAATTAAGAGTTATTAATTATGTGATTTTTGTAGAAATTAACAATAAAAGTTCATCACAACTTTATCAAAAAAACATTAGTGACAATTTAAACTCTCAATACTTATTTATTACAATATTTTATTATTTCTATGCAAGTTACAAATTGTACTACTTATTATAAATATAAATATAAATATAAATACTAAAGCATGACGCTTCATTACGTATTCAAGTTAATTTTCGTCTCCTCATTCCAAAATTAGGTAGTTTTTTTTTTGTTTTTCTTTTTGTTACCTTTAACAGTTTTTGGTTTTTTGCACTTCCGTCTTTAGCTCTTCTCTAACTAATCCAATTGTGAGATTTTTGACGTGCTGATTATAAGTTTGCTTTCTTGAATACAAATTTTATGTATTTTAAGATGTGGATAAAAATACTTGTAGGTTGAGTTGGATGCTAAATCACGTAACACTATGAAAAATTACAAAATAGAGGTAAGAATCTTTTGAAGTATTTTTTAGGAATAATGTAATTGAATCTCTTTTATTTTGCTTGAACTTTAATGATTTTGACTTTCTGATACAGAGAGGAGTTTACCCTCAAAGATCTTGAAAAGAAAATGACATATGTATACATTGTTACTGATCTTTTAGGGGTTGTTTGGTAGAAAGATCAATAATGCAGGGATTAGTAATGCAGGGATTGGTAATGCATGGATTAGTAATGCAGGGATTATTTTTATCAAGTGTTTGGTTCATTGTTTCTTACCTAGTTTTGTGTGTGGTTTAAAACTCTATAAAAAAATTCTTTCCAATTATACCCTTGAGTTATTATGGGATTTTCTATTTCATGTAATTGGGTCAAGGTAGATAATTGACGGACAATATTATTTTTTTATAGCATTTTAACTAGCTAGGAGAATAAAAATTTTACTGTCATGTTCACTATTTTCTCACTTAAATTATTTGAGACTAAATAATTGTCATCTTAATAAATTGGAGTTAATATCTCAAAAGGTCACACAACTATAATAATTTATAAAGAAAATTTATTAAACTTTGTTTTGTATCAATAAATTAAAAAAATAAATCTTTATCATAAAATTAAAAAAAATAAAATATATAGCAAAATAAATTAAACTATCTTTATACTCGAAATGTTTATATATATATATATGCTCTTGTTTTAGACTACTTGTGTAATGTTTAATGAACTTCCGTTAAGTGGCAATATTTGACTTATGAATTGTTCTTAAATTCATACATCAACATTAGCATATTAATCGGATTATAACATTTTATATTAATAATAAATAGATTAAATAACTCATATTTTAGAAACAAAAAATTATGTCTAAATAATAAAATTTGTAAGCTAATTTATTTAAATAAATTTATTAGTATAAATATAAAACATAAAATCAAAAAAATAAACAAAATGATTAAAAGGATTTGAGGGGGTATTTTTGTCTTTACCTAAATTAGTCCCATGGTATTAGAGCTAATACCACCAAATGGAAGGTATTAGTTATACACCATATAATACCATGTAGGGTGTATAACTAATCCATGGATTGATTATACATAGACCCAAAATTTCTACCAAACATAGTACTAAATAATACCACACATAATACTTGGACTATTTCTCCTAATACTCCCTACCAAACGACCCCTTAGTGTATTGCAGGCTTATAATTTTAGTGTGGATTCAAATATAATACTATTTTTTTATAGATGTAAAATGACTATTTTAGATGATAGGAGATAGTGTACTATATTACATTGGATTTCAGATACTTATGATAAAGAAAAAGAGAAAGTTAAATCATATATATATATATATATCCTAACCTCAAAATTGAATTATCATTTTGCTCCTAATTTCTAAGTTGATGATGCATTATTTACTTTAAATGCAATAATGGCTAAATAATGAATTGGGAGAATAAGGAATGTCGGAGTGTATTTGATTTATTAATGTATTCTTAATAAATACTAAGTAATGGTTATGATAATCAACCTTATAATAGACTTTTCTGCTCCTATGTTTAAAAAATGAAAATTTGACCATTCACATTCTTATGAATTATAAGGACTCACATTTAATATGAATTTTTATATAAAATTTTAGTTACAAAAGAGCGATAAATAGGATAATTATGCTCCATTTCATCACACTCCCAACTTCACAATAATCATAGAAATATGACATATTTACATAAGAATACAATATCATCATTTTCTCCTAGAATAGTAAGAATATGGTACTGATATTTATTTTCATCCATATAAATAATTGCTTTTTAATTGTATGTTATGATGGTTTAAGATGCAGATTTAGGATACTAGTTTTATAAAATTATTCCTACAATTGTATTACTAAAAAAAGGGTTAGTTATATGCTTGCACTTTAAAATGTGTATACGTATTGTATTTGTGCTTAATTTGGGGTAAGATTCCTTAGAGCTATTTGTAGTAACATTAATTTTGGAAATTTTGGTACAACTTATATTTTATCATGTCATGTTGTAGTTGTACAAACAGCCACATATTTATTATTTGATTACACATTGCACCTATATAACTAAATTTAATTGTTTTTTCTAAGTTTAGGCAATCCTTAATATTTTGTATTGAACAATTAAGTCATTTGAGTAGCTTAATTATTTGTCAAATTCAATTTGTACTTTCTTTCTTTAAATTTATATTACTCTTTCCACACATGTTTAATATTATCTTATTATTTTTTAAGAAAATATGCTAGCAGAATTGGGACACACACGTACAACACACATGCCCTGAAACTAGTTTCAATATAAACACAATAAAATACTACTCATCTTTTTCATTCTATATTTTCTTGTACTTCCCTTGTTTCTTATTCTCTCAACACAAAGGAAGACCACACTATTTATAGGTGATGAATTCTTCCTTGCAATGAATAGGAAGATAGTGGGTAGTAAATTTGTCAAATGAATGGCCCAAATGTTACGTAAGTTACAAGACTTAAAGATAGAATAATGGGTGAAATGAAGAGTTGGTGGTTACATAAGTTACTAACAACTAATGACCACTTTCTTCCACTATTGATGAGAGTAAAGAGAACAAGTGTAATGTCCACCAATAGACATAACATGATATATAATGTGACATATAATATATTTTAATTAATATTAAAATGTCACACCAACAATCCCCCACTCATTTTAATATTAAGATAAGAGAATTCTTCACAACTTAGTTGAAGTATACTACTATGCATAATGAAGGTGTGCTCTACATTGAACTTCCACTTAGTAAAACAATAATCTTTACTCCAGAGTCAGTAGTGATCTCAGACTTGAACTATGACTGCTTAAGGAAAATAAAGTATCATTGTTTACTCACAACAATCAAGGTGTTGACATAAGCTTTAATAGCCAACACATTATGGCCTTGTGCTATCCCGGTTTCATGAGTGTTTTTGAGAACATGCCCATTCTCATAGAAAGCGACCTATTTTCACACTCCCATAGGTGAAATCTATCAAGGGTGCTCCTATAATTTGACACCCTACTCATACGAGAAACAAAATTTCATTAAGAGTTCAAGACTCAACCTCGGCAAATCATTATAGGATAAATGCACTTACATCATAGGGATTGAATAAAATTAAGAATAGTGCATTTCACAACAAGTCAGCATATGATTCGTTCTTACCATTGAACCTGGTTATAGGATCTCTAGTCCCCAGGTTGGGTTTCCTCATATATGACTCAGAACTTTTTTAGCTTCAATTTCATCCCCCTCGATGTCCTACAGACTCTTTATCTTGCTAAGGCCTTAGATTATAAATTTGCAAGATTATCACAAATTTTAACACAATTAATATTGATGGTATACCAATGATCAATATGATCTCACAATATTGTGTTTTCTCTTCACATGAGTCTGAATTTACCGTTATAATAACGATTTTGTATTCAACCATTATATTGGTGCTATCACAATTAATCAAAATTAGAAAAAATATTTTCTCAAAATAAAGTGTTTCAATTCACTTTTCAGTAGTTGAAGTTTAATATATTTTACTTCTACCTCCATAATAGAGTTAGCAAAAAATAATTTGCTTTTCTCATCCCACCAAATAACACTAAATCTTTCTCATCTAGTTTGCTTGTACCTTCAAAGTACTTTACTGCAAACACAACATTAAGTCAAGTTGTTAGTCACATAGCTCATATTTTTATTAGGCTAGCAACCTCTTTTTTTTTATTTGCCACAACTTTCTCACACAATTGAATCAAAAGGAGTTTCAAGACTCACACAATCAACAAAATTGTATTTCACAAATTTTTCAATATTATGTGATTTGACAAGGAAAATTTCATCACATGTTTATGATATTTTTTCATTCCAAGAATGATTTTTTTCTCTCCCAAAGTATTCCATGTTAAATGGCTACTCAACATGTTTTTCATAAATCATATATATATATAAAGCTAGATAAAAAAGAAGTGATGTGGCACCTCTCAATGGCCAAAGATCCTATTTATCTTTTTTTTTTTGTGATATTTTTGACATTTTCTCTAATTTTCTTCAATTATTTTATTTTATTTTATAAAATCATCTCCTTAATTCATACCTCTTCAATTACATAAATTCAAATCTTAATTAATTTAATAATATATATAACTCCTAACCTTTCATATTCATAACTTTCAAATTATTTAATATACAAATTTATAACTCCTAAATATTGCACTTATAAAAATCTACTTTGAGACATGTATGATGATTATTTTATTTTCATTTTTTGTCTCTTTGATTGGTTAATTTTTTTTTGTCTTCTTTGATCTGATTTTGTAGGAGACAGATGTATAATGAAGAATGTTAGATATTTTTGCATAGTTTGATTTTACGAGGTAAAATGATTTAACATGTCTAATAATTATATTTTTTCACTTTTTTCTATTGTAATTATACATTTATATTATTTTTTGGATTCTTGATGATACAAATCATGATTTTTTTTATAGAAAAAATAATTTGTTTTTTTTCTCTTTTGCTTCTCTTTGTAGTTTCTTGAGATTTTTTCTTTGCTTATTTTTGTAGTTTCTAAAGACTGATTGTTCATACTCTCTTCGTGTCTTTGTAGATTTTGGAGAATTGAATTATGTTGTGTTGAGAACATGATCCTTCTTTCCTCTTCAAATCATAACTAAATATTCTTTAATATTTTTTCTTGATTAGTTAACTATATTTTTATATTTTGTTGTTGTTATTGTAAGAATTGTTATGTTTTTTTGTTGTTGTTACTGTAAGGATTGTTTATAGTTCTCCACCCAAATCTCCAGTGTAACAAGAGATAATTGGTTCCTTATCAGCTTAGTTAATTGTAAAATCGCTAGTACATGTTATTTTTACTAATCTGAAATTCAATTTCGTCTAACAATCTCTTCCTGCTCACTAGCTATAAAATTGTTATACAAATATATAATAAAGATAAGTAACAAAAAAAAGTAATATGTCAAATCTCAATATAAAGTATAATAAAATATTAAATATTAAACACACACATGCTATATAAAAAGAATCCTCAATTAAAATATGAAAAAATCATACAATTCAATTAAAAAAAATAACTCATTAACAATATGAGCCATTAAGAACTAACACAATATTATATATTAATTTTTGAAAAAAATATCATCAAACTAATTATTTTTCTTATATAGCTAAGAATCAAATAAACAGATTCCTCTTACAATTTCATATGTCACAATCACATAACAATGATATGGTAAAAATGCATAATTTTAACTCTACATTCTTAATTATATTATTTATATATAGTAATTATTTATAAGTCAAAAAGTTGTTTCACATATTTGAGAATTCAATTAACAAAAAATCAACTATTTTTTAAATTTGATTTTATCACATCCACAGCATTACTTTTTTTGCCAATTTTTATTTTTTCTATTCCTTTTGATTAACTTTTTGATTCTCTACCCCTTTTTAATTTGTTTTTAATTAATTTTTCCCTTAATAAATTTCTCTCCTATAATATAAAATAAGAGAATATATATATATATTAGGTAATGCAAAATATATTGTTCAAAATAATAGTAATTATTAAAAGTAATGTTTATTAGTAGAAACATATTTAGAGACTTTTAATTATTTGAAGTTTCTAAAATAAGATAAACATAAAATATGTCATATAATAAAATTAAACCATAAAAAATGGTGGAGGATTTTACTTAAAACATACTTATTTTTATGAAAAAAATATGTATTTTTTTTACTTTTTCTCTTATTTTTATCTATTTATTTATTTATATTTAATTTTTATCCTAAACTCACACCTCTTCATCTTTCATAACCTCTATACTTAATTAGTACTTATTAGTAATACTTATAACTTTCAACTTTATACCTTCATAACCCCCAATTACTTAATGTTCAAGCTTGTGACATCTTAAAATCACATCAAATTAATATTTCTATCCAAATATATTTGTTTTGAGCTTAGTTGTCCTCTACTTTAATTTTGTAGTGTAAAAACTATCGACAAAGACTACTTTGTGTAATTATTTTTATTTCTAATAAGGAGGATACAAAATAAGATAAATAAAAGAGCAAAATTGATTTGGATTTTTTCTTATGAAATTATAAGAGCAAGATCATTAATAAAAATTAGCAGAAAAAACAATTCTCGAAAACCATTAAAATGTGTTTTGAAGGGAAGTCATTTTCCTTAAATTTGAGGAAAATGAGTTGATTTGGAAAATATTTTCCAAAACATTTAACCCAACCAAACATGAGAAAATTGGAAAACACACCCTTAGTGGCAGGAGATATCAAAATTATTATGAAGTTATTTTCAAATTTTCAATAAAATATGAATTATGAAAAATATAAGAAAAATTAATTAAGAGAATTCATTTTTGTCATTTTGCATAAATTAGTAAAAAGCTAAAGACAAGCTAACTTGATTATTATATTATAACTAACATAAAAGAATAGGTACTATTCAACCAAAAAAAGTATATGTATTAGACCGTGCTGATTTAAGGATTTTTTATTTTATAAAATCATTCATGATCAAGTTAAAATCACAAATCTAAATGTTAAAATTTGTTATCTAATCTATTTGAATTTGAAAATTAGCGCGGCTAAATTTACTAGTTTATTTATAACTCTCATGTTAGAGCTAAAAATCATCTCATTATAGCCAAACAACAACATGTGATTTATTCCACAATAAATATATGCATTCTTAATACTCTTTTTTAGAGCATTTCTCAAAGATGCAAAAATCACAATTTCACAATGATCTTTTATTTTATTTTTTCTCATTTCATGAACCCCCACTATTTTAAGATTTTAAACATCATTTTTTCCATGAAAAGTAGTATTACTTTATTCATGAAAGTACTAGGTAAAAAGTTTTTTCTTTACCTTTTTCTCCGCTTCAATTGAGCAAGTAGAAAAATACTTTACCGTTCATCTCTTCTCTTCCATCTCTTGAAGAGAGCGACGTTTGAGCGGAATTATGTTGAGATCCTAATCTTGATATCCACACCTTTTCAAACTGTAACAAAAACATGATTCTCCTTTAAATTGTTGGTGTAATATACCACAAATATAATAAATTACAGTTGAGATAAAATGACAAAAAAATGCATAAACAAATCTTTGGACTGAAGCACGAATATCTCGCTCTCTCTAAGGAGATTCAAGCCCACTGCGGCATAATATAAATTAGGACAGATGACTATTGCTTTAGTTGAATTATAGATGAATAGTAGAGAAATTAAGAGGATTGAGTGAATTAGAAGCTACATTTAAAGGTAGCTTTTGTGATAAATAAATAACTCTCCTTGAAAAAAGGAAGAGTTTTTAAAAAAAATATTAATCCCACGTGTTTACTGAATATAATAAAGATTTTCAGTCCAATAATTGAGCTTATTATGATCACAATCAATTCCATGAGCTGTAGTATTGAATGAAATTTCACATGTTTAGTAGGTGTGGTAGGTGAGATTTGATCTTTTTATTTTTTTATTAGATATACTGATACCTCGGATTTAAAATTAAAAAATTGAGAAATTTTTGGTAGGAAGTATTATTTTTTCCACTATGGACATAATGATAATCTAAATTAGTTGGACCAATAATAGTAAACATCATAAAGAGGTATAGTATGCAGAATGTTATCCCTCCACTTTTAAATTCTGACGGTTGGAGTGATTAATAAGATATAAGATTTAAGTAGAAG
>JAJOOO010020080.1:0-14993 GCA_029582685.1 Solanum piurae
TCCCTCCTAGAGGGTAATGAAACTTAGGGGTCAATTGAATGGGTCTTTTAGAGCGGTGATAGTAATAATCATACTCTATTTTAAGTTCTAGAAGCAAAAGGTTGGAATGACCATCCAAAAGATAAATGAGGGGGGAATTAAGCGATCTTGTTCGATACATATTAACAAACAAAGGGTCCTGAGATAAAAGATTGTACCTGAGTTTACAAACAGTCTTACATAAAAATATTGGCTTAATTGACAATCTTGAGATAATTTCAATCATAATCACCCATGGAAGATTCATAATCCTCGTCACATGAGTATAGGTCATGTCTAGAAGAGGACTGACCCTTTTGGATGCTATCGAGCATGATGGACGATGTTGTCCATCTCATATTATGTGCTGCTTCCATCTTAGTGATATGAAGTTCTTCCTAGAGAGCTTCATTCTTTTTAGTCACTGAGTATAGGTCATTTCTTAGTTCTTTAATTTTATTTTGAAGATAGTGATTGTTTTTCTCTAGATTCTTATTTTATTTTCTTAGAGATTCATAGTCGTCCATCATTTTCTCCTTCTTAGAGTGGATTGACTACTATGTATCCATAAGAGTGTTTAATAATGATTCTAGTTTTCTCTTAGAGTAAGAATGAAGATTTTCTCTGATGTGATGAAAATTTACCTTGAACTGTTTGTCATATTCTTCAACTTCCTCAGAATCTGTTCCAGACATTAGTGCTAAAATTGTTTCTCGAGATTGAAAAGTATTTCTTTCTCTTCTTCTGTTAGATCGACTAGTGCGAGATAATCATACTTGTTTGTCTCTTCAATTTCTAGTAATGACTGATTTTTTGGATCCACCATCTTCAGACTCTTCCTCATATTGATTTCCCGTAGCTGTAAAAGCTCTTTTTACTGTGAGATCAGCCTCCTATGCTTCTCATATTGATTTCCTTTGCTTTCTCTAGAATGTTTCTCTTGTGCTTCAAGGCCTATAGTGGACAAAATTTGATAAAGTGATCTAGACTTCCACATTTGTGACAGACATGTTCCCTTGGATCCTTCTCAATTGGTTTTTGAAAGTTCTTCCTCTGAATTACCTTTCCTCTTTTTAGCATTCTGGATAATTGCTTGGTCATTAGTGTGATGTTCTCATCCTCGAAATCATCTGGTGTTGTAGCTTTGAGAACCAGGTTCTTCTCTTTCCTCCAATTTCCTTTTCTTGGTTTTTCTTAAGTTCATAGTCATAAGATTTCCAATGATTTCATCCATAACCATCTTATCTAACTCACGTGGTTTGGTGATAGCTTCTACTTTGCTCTCCCAAGATTCTGGAAGAACACTTAGAAGTTCTATGACGAATTTTCCATTAGGAATTATTTCTCCTAATAAGTAGATTTCATTGATGATTGCAGTGAACGTGGTATGCATATCTTGAATTTTTTTGCCTTCTGCCATTTGAAACAACTCATATTGTCTGTCAAATTGTCAATCTTAGAGTTCTTTACCTAAGTTGTCCGTTTGTGCGCGCTTTGTAGTGTTTCCCATATTGATTCCGCGTCCTGACATGATGAGATTCAATTGTATTTATTTAGACCTATATCGCATAACAAAATCTTATTAGACTTAGCATTGTTTAGAATTGCCAGTGTATCCGCAGCATCCCATTCCTACCTTTCATTTGGTACATGAGTGATTCCATCAGTTTCCTTCTTTATGGGTATGATATGACCATCCAAGACAACTCCCCATAGGTCTGTATTTTCTCCTATTAAGTGATCCATCATTCGGTTCTTCCACCATCCATAATACTTTCAACTGAACAGTGGTGGTCGAGTTTGGGAAGATCTTTCTTGTGGTGTAGGTGGTACAGCCATTGATCCTTTTCAAGATGTGAGTCTTTAGATGAAAAGACATGCTCTGATACCAATAGAAGAAACTGTGCCCTCTATCCAAGAACCAAGTTCTTGTGAGTTTGGTGAAATAAGCATTCGCACCATAATAAAACACAGATTTATCGTGGAAACCTTCCTCCCTCAAGGAAGGGAAAAAACACACCACAATTTTATTACCTTCAAACACAATTCAAGATTACATCTCAATAATCAATGAACTAAATCTAGTAGCTTTACCCTCTATCGATTAACTATAATTGAAGACTCTATTCTCCAAGAAGTCAAACATGCTTTTTGTTATAATTCTCTCAAACTCTTTCTTAGCTTATATCTCTAAGAATTCAAACTCGCTTCTTGCTACAATTCTCTAAAACTATCTTTAACTCAACTCTCCAAGAAGTCAAACTCGCTTCTTGTTACAGTTCTCTCAAACTCTCATTTAACTCAACTTTCTACAATATTGATTCAAACAAATCAATGTAACACTATACTTTAGAAAGAATTCATAAATCTAGTACTTCTTTCTTTCGTTTTCTTGATCTCCTTGATTATTCGACCTTCCCTTGGAATACTCTCTCTCTCTCAATTTGTGATTTTGCAAAGACAACTATTTCTCTCTTTGGCTTTGTCCTTTTATAGAGGTTGATTTTTGTCTTGATTGACTTCTACAAGGAAAGAAATAAGTTCTCTGAAAAACTAATCATTTTTCTTCTAGAACTTGATTGCATTCTTCCTTTTCGGCCTAGAAGTCTTCCGCCTTTATTCTTTTCCTTTTTGACCGTAACACCCTGTATCCTAAATAGACCAAACCAGCAGATTTTCCAGAAGTTGCAGGTGCAATCCACGATTGTCACCCACGGACCATCGGGTGACCCACAGTCCATCCTGGTGGTCCGTGGTTCACCACCTGCAACCCCCTCCCAGAAAAGGTCTAGAAAATTGTCTAAGGGTTGACCCACGGTCGGACCCACAGACCGTAGGTCAGGCCACGGGTCATGGTCTTGATCTGTGGATCAGACCCCTCAGATGTCAGTCCATGAACCTCGTTGACGGTCGCCAGGATGGATTGTCGTTCTGGTCCATCGATGACCCCGACAACTTTTAAGTCAGGGATCATTTGGTCTTTTCCTCATGCGTTGGACCCCTAAACTACGTCGTTTAACCCCTAAACTACATGGTTTTGATCAGTTTTAGCCTAGTAAACTATTTAGAACCTAACCTAATCAATTATTCACCAAAATCAAGCAAAACTGCAAAATAGAGGAGAAAGCAAAGCAGTCCTAGTTCAAGAACGCAACGAGTTTTCATCAGTTCAAGCCCCAAAATCGAAAGATTTCTCCATGGAATTCGTCATCAGGTATGTGGGATTTCACTAGTGGGTTCCTTTCACCCATTAGGTCCCTAGATTTCAGTCAGAATCTTGATTTCCTTAATATTATCTAGACCTAGGGTTTCTTGAATGTTAGAAATTATTGGGTTTTAGCTATTAGAATGATCCAAATCAGATTATCATATTGTTGCTTAGTTTTTTGTATGATATTCAGAACCCTAGCTATGTAGTTATTTTAGTTCATGAATTACACATGCTAGGTCAGTTATTTTAGATATACATTCTTCAGTTTAAGAATGTCACATTATCAATTATGATTGTTGCGTTCTCAGAGTTTGCATGTCAGATTATTGAGCTATCCTGTTTACTTCAGTATGTTATAAATTTCACATATTCAGTTGGGAGTAGGATTAATACCGAGTTAAACTAGGGTCAGTCACCCTCAAGTCCTAGAACTATGTGCCCCCATAGGTTATAAGTCTCATTTGTGGGCATCAGTTTAGTGATCACGCCAGTCATGCCTCTATACCTCTGGCAGGGTATATTGGGTCCTCTCGATGGGGCGTATAGATCCGACTCCACATTTAGCTCATGTGGTTTTATATCGGTTATTAGTAGCTCCCACAGTCAGATTTCATTGCATTGACCATCTTATCAGTTACAGTCAGATTTCAGTCTCAGTATGTTATAAACTTGGCCATTGCATTCAGTTAGTTCATGTTTAGTATTTTCAGTATAGTATCATGCCTATCTTATGTCATTGCTCAGTTATATGCTTTGTTCAGTTATGTATATTGTTCAGCTTTATTCTATCATGCATGCTCAGTATCTTTCAAGTACTGACGCATACTCTGCGCTACATCTTCTCATGATGTAGGTTTAGGTCCTCAGCTTCCAGATCACGCATAGATTGGTTCCTGATCTTCAGCTCGGTAGTATCATTGGAGAGTCCTCATTCTCCTAGGATGATAGACATGTTTCTTTTGCTTTTAGTTTTTAGTTTCAGTCTTTGCTAGATTTAGCTGGGGCATGTCCCAACACTTCTAGTCAGCTATAGGCTTATTTCAGACATAGTTAGTTTCAGATTTAGCATTTGAGTTTGACCTTTTAGTTGCTGTTAAACTCTCAGTTTTTATACATTCAGATAGTTATGGGTATTCCCCATCATTTCATTTCATTTTATCTTATGATTTAGCTTCCGCATAGTATTTCCTTACTTCAGTTTATTTAGTATGCTTATGATATGCCAGCAGGGTTAGCTTGGGGTCACTCGTGATCCTAGGTCCCATGTCCGCCTCCTGGGGTAGCTTCGGGGAGTTACAAACTTGGTATCAGAGCACTAGGTTTAAGAGTCCTAGGATTTTTGAAAATTCACGCTAAGTAGAGTCATTTTCATGGATGTGAAGTGCACCACATCAAATGAGAGGGAGGCTACGAAGTGTTTTAGGAAAAACTTCACTTTCTTGATATTCTTATTGTGCGTCAGGTATGATCTAATTCCTCAATTCTAGCTCGGCGTTATGCGCTTTCAGATCATGCCTCCTCGTAGAGCTTACAAAAGGAATGTTAATCCCCGCAATGCTAACCCAGCTCCTCCAATCCCATATCAGGAAGTTTCAAATGTAGAGTTCTGAAATGCCATTCAGCTTTTAGCTCAGAGTGTGACCAACCAGAACAACTAGCAGGTTCCAGTTCCTGCAAATGCTAGTGGTAGATCCGTGGCAGCCAAGGTTCGTGATTTTTTTAGGATGAATCCGCCTGAGTTTTTAGGGTCGGAGATTGGTGAGGATCCCTAAAACTTCATAGATGAGGTCAAGAAGATCTTTGGATTGATGCAGGTAACTGGGAATGATACGGTTGAGTTGGTATCTTACCAGCTTAAGGATGTGGCTCATATTTGGTTCACTCAGTGGAAGGAAAATAGAGATACGGGTGCAGTTCCTATTACTTGGGAGTGTTTTAGTGAAGTTTTTCTGGACCGATTCTTCCTTAGAGAATTGAGAGAGGCAAGAGCTCAGGAATTCATGAATTTGAGGCAAGGTAACATGACAGTCCAAGAGTACGGACTCAAGTTCACCCATATCTCCAGGTATTCTCCTCACATGGTTGCCGATTCCAGGGCTCAAATGAACAAGTTTCTATATGGGGTATCCAACTTAGTGAAAATAGAATATAGGAATGCTATGTTGCTGGAAAATATGAACATCTCTAGGCTCATGACTCATGCTCAGCAGGTTGAGGGAGATAAGCTTAGGGAACAAACCAAGGATAATAAGAAGGCTAGAACATGCAACTATGAGTATTCCCAACAAAAATTGGGTGGTGGAAATCGCTCGCAGTTTTAGCCAAAGTCTTCAGCCCCAGCACCTTCATCAGCTAGTGTTTCATATTCCAGGTTTCGACAGGATAAAAAAGGTAGGACATCAGGCTCTAAGTCTCAGGGGAGTATTGCAAGCATCAGAACTCACCTAACGTGTCCAAAGTGTGGTAAAAACCATCCGAGCGAGTGTCTTGCAAGAAAGGAAGGATGCTTTGGGTGTGGTCGGTCTGGTCACAGGTTGAGAGATTGTCTTTTTGCTAAACAAGGTCAAGGAGGAAACAATGGTAGGGTTCAGTCTACAACTTCAACAGCACCAGTAGGTCACCCAACTGAGCAGGGAAACTCATCTGGTAAAAGTGGCGGACAACAGCAAAACAGGTTGTATGCACTTCAAGCTCGCCAGAATCAGGAAGATTCTCCTGATGTAGTCACTGGTACGTTATAAGTTTTTAACTTAAAAGTTTATGCTTTGTTAGATTCAGGGGCTACTCTTTCCTTTGTAACTCCCTATATAGTAGACAACTCCAATGTTAGTCCAGAAACTCTCTCAAAACCCTTCTTAGTCTCTACTCCATTCGGTGACCCAGTTATAGCTAGACGGGTATATGATGAGTCCATAAATTGGACTCATTTTAATAGAAATTATGTCCTCAAATGCTTATTTTATCTCAATATCTTATGAAAACCTTTAAGTTTCAGGTATTTGAAGTTTAAAGGAAAGCATGGACACTACTTCGCAAAAAGGAATGAAAAGGCTGAAAATAACAAGAAAACAAAGACCTGAGCATCGCCGAGTCTACTTGGTGAATTCCGAAAGGTCTCACTTCACCTTTTGTTCCAGTGTGCTGAGCTCTGAAGGAAGGGATCAAGTCGGTGGAAAAAGGGAGCAGTCGGCGCATCACCGAGAAGGTCCGCGAAGCAGTACTATGTCGCCCAATGACCCAGAGCACGACAATATCGAAGGATGGTGCAAGACGGTGATGAACTACACCAAAGGGTGAATTGCCGAGTAGATCAGCGATTTCGACTAATGTAGCCGAGTGATCCGCCGCAGCACAAATTTTTATAAATTATAAATACTCGTTGAGAGTTATAGCTTAGTATCAGATTTTAGTATCATTTTTTAATATCAAATTTTAGACAATATAATTTTAGTACTTTTTACTCTCAAGTTTGGAAAGGGTTTTGGAAACTTGAAGAAATGAGTTCATCTTCCCCAAGTTGGAAGTGGTCTTCTCTATTCTTCTTCCTTTGCTTAAATCAAGGTTTAATTTCTTATACCTATTTGATTTCACTATCATTTTAGGTGTATTTTGTTATTGTTTTATGTGTGGCTAAAAACCCCATTCTTGTGGTGTGATTTAGCAAATATGTGTTGATATTATTGTTGGGTCTTGCTTGCTGATAGGTTAGATGTATTTTAATGGTGATTTCACTGAGTGGTTGTGGTTTAATTTAATGGGTTTGTAGTTGCAAATACAAAGCCACCCATGTGTTTTTGGCTTGCCCGAGGGAGAGGTCGCAAAACCAAGACCACTAGACTGATGGCCTAAGGAGTGGGTCGACATGAGGTTCAGCTCAAGAGGGTGAGCCCTAGTGCCATATCCTAACACTCAGCTCGAGAGAGTGAGTGGGGTAAGGCGTAAGCTGGTCTTTATGTGGCAAATGGATGTCCGAGAGGAACGCATTTGAAACAAAGTAAGTTGCCCGAGAGGGAACTTATTTCCATCTAAAGCTTAGCCTAGTCACTATTATCTTGCAAATTTCCTATCGAAAGCATGTACCCAACCATTTATCTCAACTTGTATTGCGGTCATACCCCAAGAACTTTTCCCCATACTTGATTTTCTTGTTATTTTTCTTGTTTTTACTTACTTGTGACAAAAACCCCAAATTGATATTTGACACTTTTGTGTCCCCCCCTTCAATTTACAATATTTTTAATCGTTAATTTCTTTATTTACGACTAGTTAGAACTAGATTTTATTTTTCTATTAATTCTCAAAACCGCTCCCTTGGGACACGACCCCAACCCTTGGTTGGGTTACTATATTATCGACGATCGTTGACACTCTAACCGTAGTTAGTGGCATTGGTCACGATAAGCATCAAAATGGCGCCGCTGCCGGGGATTGGTGTCACTTGAGAATTTTTAGATTTAGTAGAATTTTTGTTCTTCTTAGTTGTAGTTTACTAACCTAACTCTTAGTTTTTTCTAGCCTATTTGTGTGTTGAGATAGGATAATGAGTATACATTATGGGGATGGTGGACCAATGTAGCACCTCCCAGTAGAAGTGATGAGATTCAGGGATCACATCCTGAACTTCAAGCATCTAGAAGGAGAATCTTTTCATGAGTCGTGGCTGAGGTTTAAAACACTATTGATACAATGCCCAACTCATGAAATCCCTGACTTATTTCAACTGGAATGCTTCTATAGGAGTCTAAATCCTGGAAACATAGGGTTAATCGACCAACTTATGTCAGGTGGTCGTGAGAAATACTCTGATGAGACCGCAGCCAAATTCCTTGACTTTGTGGCTAAAACCAACAAGGATACTGAGAAAGACCAGCAATTGATCATTTTGCTGGGTCAAATAGATAACTTGACCCAAAAGGTCGAGGAACTAGAGGTGGTGTCCAAAGAGAAGAGAAAATGCAGACCACTTATTGAGCAGGGAAGATCTATGGACATTGAAAATAAACGTATCGAAGATATGTTATTAACCATTCTTCAAAAGCTAAATGAGCAAGATAGAGTGCTAGAGGAGATTAGAGAAAATGTAGAAGTGCTAAATTAGATGAGCAATTCTCACTCTAGTTCTATCCAGCTAATTGAAACTTTTTTACGTCATGTAATGCCTAATCTCCATCAGGCACAAGAAAAGGGGATGCCAAATGATGTTTTGGCTGACCCCAAAAGTGAAATCTAGGTGCTAACCCACGTCGTGCCACGACGTTAACTACGGCGCTGTTTGGGAGGCAACCCAAAACCTTTAACTACTTTAATTTTGTTATTTTTGAAATAAAGGTGTTTTGATTTTGTAGGATTGAGGCATGAAAAGTTTGTGAAAAGCACATGATGAATTACTCAAGTCCAATTGGTGAAGTGTCGACAAGATCGGCGACCGCTACAAAGACCGCCGTTTGGATCCTCACTTTGACTAAGGGTCATGTAAAACTCGGCGAGAAAGATGAAAGCTCGGCAGATCGCCGAGTAGCGAAGAAAATCAAACTAATGTCGCCGAATGGGTGTGATCTGGATGGGTTTTATAAAACCATGGGATTTAACTTTCAACCTTTTTACATACCCCTCACTCTCGATTCTCACAAAATCGAACCTACTTAGTATTTTTAGCATTTTTGCAACTTGTAATTATTTTAGTTGCCTGAGTAATGCTTGGATCTGTGATAACCTGCTGCTTAGCATCACAATCTCGATCTAATCTTCCTAAAATGTTGGCTCTCCAAACCCTGCATTTAATTGTGATATGTATGCTCTTATTGCAAGTAATTTCATCCTATTTCATGTGATGTGCCTTTCTGATGAATTTAGACTAATCAGCGTGCTAAGGCGAGTTTGCCGAATTACTTGGCAATTCGCCAAAATTATCCTATCATGCCTTTAACTTCATGCAGCTTGTAATCAGTGTTCTGTAACTTGCAGTAAAAAATAATGATCACCAAAATCAGTCGGCGATTCACCGATCTATTCGGTAAGTCCTTCTGTAATTGTGTTTCTCTAAACTTGATTAGTTGTTTTAACTTTTTCAAATTCTTTGCAGAAATGACTAGATCCAAAGTTGCAGGAAGAAGCAAGCCACCCCAAAGTGGAACAAAAGGGATTACAATGAACGAGGATGCAGATACATTCAGAAGCAAAGTTGCTAAATTTTCCACAACTTGCCGAAAAGGGAAGGGCAAACACAAGGCCCTTGAATTATCAGATGCAAACACTGAACATAATGGATTTTATAGAAATGACCCCAACCCATCTAAAAGCGAAGGTGTGGGTTCTTATGAGAATGATATGTCAATAGCACAGAGGGTTGAGGGGAGAATTAAGAAGCTGAAAGATTCATCTAGAGCCAGGACTCCCCCGGCCTACAATTACTACACCTCCAGTTCCAGCGCAGACAATGGTATTAGCACCTCCAATACAAGGTCCTCAGCCTAAATCAATAAATCGAGTAAAGGCTGAGGGACTGAGGAAAATTCTGGAAGAAAAGCGTTTGTCCTTAGACGGGGTTATAGATAGATACCCAAAGATAATAGAGTGTCTGAGATACCACAAGTTCCAAATCTTCAGCAAACCCCGTGTCCCTTATATTCCAAACTAGGTAAGAGAGTTTCACAGTGCATATAGTGCACGAATACCCCAGAAAAATCAACTAGCAGTAGCCTTCAAAGAAGTTAGCTATGTGGTTGTCAGAGGCAGGAGAGTGAAGTGTGATAATGAGGAAATCAATGCAGTCTTGGGCATGCCCACAAATATTAGGGATCACTGCCAGTATTTGATCAGAACAAAGAATATGGATGAGATGAAAGAGTGGTTAGCCCCATTAATTGCAGATGAAACCGCAAAGTGGGCGGCAGAAGGAGTTCCGATTGACAAGAAAGAACTAAACATAGTCGCAAGGTTCTGGATCGGTTTTATCAGCAGCACAATTATGCCATCCCAAATGAGTCGATCCTTCGCCTTGACAAGGCAGCTTGCCTAGGTTGCGTCATAGAGGAGACTCAGATAAACTTGGGTACAATCATTGCTTCAGAGATACTCATGTGTGCAAGACAGAGCTGAACCTCACTTCCATTTCCAATCTTGATAACAGAATTATGCAAACGAGCCCAGGTGCCTCGAGATGTCAAGAAGGATGTATAAGTGATGCCTACAGCCTCTACTGATATCCGGAGGATCGAAGCCGAGTATCTTAAGGATCAGGAAGAAAGGAAAAAGACAACATCGATGGAGCTAGTAAACACAGAATCATCGCCTGCAGAGGCACCTCTGTCTACTCTGACCTATGGGCCTTCAGGTATATCCATTGCCACTGTTACTCCCGCTGATTCTCCAGGTTCTTCTACTGCTAAACGATCTCCAAGACCCATCATTGTTGCTGTTAATTCCTAACTTTCACTCACCCGGGCGTCCCTACTTCGAATGGGACAGTTGGCTCTTTCTGTTGATCGTCGAGCTGCTCGCCTAGAGTCCTCTATTCCAGGCATGATCCGGATTTCCTTAACTGATGTTGTGACACCTCTGAGCACTACTATTGATGCCCTAGCGGCCAGAATAGCGATGTGTGAGCACAACCAAGGATCCACAGAGGAGTTGACGGCTTTAAAAGTTGTCATTGCTGAACTGCAAAAAGATATAGACCACATCAAGTCCACCGATGCATCCATGGTCTTTGGAATAGTAGAGATTCCATTTATGCCCGAAATGCCTCAGACTACTGCAGGACATGAAGATGGAATGGGGAATACAGCTGATCCTGAATCAGAGGTAGAAACTGACAACGAGATATATAAGGAAGTTACAGCGAACGACATAGCCGAGACTGAAGAAATCATGATAGATGTTGTTGTGCATGCATCCTTGGCAAAGTCTCCTGCCGATTGATCCAGTGGAGCTGGCTCGTCTGGTGGTCACTCCAAGTACTAATGCCCAGACAGATGAAGCGACCTATTAGACAGGATCCCCTCTTTACCTCCCTCTCTGTCTTTCTTTATTTTGCTTTTCGGATTATGTGTTAATTGCATTTGAGGACAAATTTCTTTTAATTTTGGTGGGTGAGGCTCACCTTTTGTGATTTATGTTTTGTATATTTGGGTTATCTGTTTATTTTTATATATTACCTTTCATGGATGTTTGAGCTCATGTCTCATGGTTCCTCTTTTTGGTTTTAATGGATGCAAATTCAAATTTTGACCCTTCTGAAAAAAATTTGTTTTACAAAAAATTTCACCTCCGCTTGTGTTGAAAGTGGATGTTCTTTTGCAAAATTTAAGTCTCGGTTCTGATCAATACTGATGACTTGAATAGTGCTCTCAATCGAATGAACATGAATGTGCGGCTACGACGAGACCAAATGAAGTTGCATAGACAATATGTGAACTCTTTGCATCTCGTTGTGATTAGTCATTTCTCAAATTGATTCTCTTACAATGACCGTTGAACACTAGCGAAAGTGTGTAGTCTTGTTTGACTTAAGTGTCGATGCCTTGTGTGATGAGCTTACTTTGAACCTTGCATGAATAAACCTAGAATTTTCCCCGTTAGTCTGATTGATTTAGTAAGGTGTGATCTTGAGATGATCTTAGGCAACTTTTGAAGAGTGTGAGCCAATTTGACATATACCTCTTTTGTGGCCTACCTGTGAGCGTGTGTAACTCTCTTGAACACCCTTTGAGCCTTACCTTTCTTTGAAAGAACCTTGATGAACCCTAGACCTTACTTGATCTATTACCTATAATCCTCTTTATTTGTGGTTTAGTGAATATCCAACTTAGGCCAAAAGTTTAAGTTGGGGGTGCGGTGAAAAAGGAAAAGGAGAAGTCAAGAAATGCAGGAAAAGTCTCCCTTAATCCATGGTGTTGCGAAAAAATGGAAAACCTCCATAAAAAAAAGAATGAAAAAGAAAAGTTGTTGAATAAAAGTACAAAAGAAATTGGGTTTCCAAGAAATCCATGGAGATGAAAAAAGATGACTTGGAAGCACTAGAAAAAGAATTGATTAAGGAAAAGAAGGGGATGCCTTGAGAATACCACATCTCATGAGGAAAAAGTCATTGAGCCTAAATGACCATACATTTGCACTCAGCCCCATTACAAGCCTTGAAAAGACCTTTTTGACCTTGAGAAAGCCAAACCGAAATTCAATTGGAAAATAAGGGCAAACCTATGGGTGAAAACATGCATTGTGTTCCTCTTTTGAGTGTGAGCGTTGCATCTGATTCTTGGTCTTAAATTGATTAACTCATGTGTGTGAATATGGAATCATTCTTTGTGTGAGGGCATTTAGATACTTTTGTTGAGCTTGAACTTGCATTAGTAGCAAATATTGCGAGCATGAGAATCTTTGGTAATGGTGTATCACAACTTGAATCTTTGAGTACATAATTGAATCTCCGCATAAGTAGTTTGAAGTTTTGTTGTATGCATTCATGATTGAGTCTTGTGTAGCACTGTTTGAGACACCTCCATTTTGAACGACTGAACTTGAGTTTGCTTGAGAACAAGCAAAAGTTTAAGTTTGGTCATATTAATCATAGTCTATATCCATAGTCAAGACCTAGGCTTCATGTACTAAGAGCACTATACTTCTAAGTAACCTCAAAGAACATTTGTGCAATGCATGAAAGGCATCCCACAATACCACTCACACTAAGCATAACCTTGAAGTCACCATATGCATACTTACCACTCATTGGTCTCATTCTTACCTAACTTCATAACCAAGGAAATCTCTCACCTTTAGTGAATCATAACATAACAAGAAAGGCAACTATAACACAATCCTACCTAAGCATACATCATATAAGAGAAACACTTCATGAGTCACCTTAAGGCAAGCTTGTGCCATGCATGAACAAGACTCCATAATCTTACTCATGCTAAGCTAGACACTTTAGGTTCATCATTCATGTTTATCATCTCTTAACATCATAAAGACAAGGGGAATCACCACTAGTCAAGCATGTATTGGAGGGGCCTACTAAGCTACAATCCAAACTAGTCATGCTCATGTTCATGAATGCAAGGGAAAGTCACCTCAAGGCATATACGTTAATTCATCATGAAGGACAGGGGGGATCACCTCAAGCCACACATATCATGGAATCATAAAGACAAGGGTATTCACCTCTAGTTATACCTACTAATCAATTATAAAGATAAGGGGAATCACCTCTAGTCATACATATCAATGAGTCATAGGTATTCACCTCCATATTCATTTTAATGGGATATAGGTATTCGCCTCCATATCCATTTTAAATGTATCATGTAGGTATTCGCCTCCACATCATCACATAAGGATCATAGGTAATCGCCTCCATGATCAAAGTCTAATGGGTAATCACCACATGCCTTGGGAGTCACACATATATAAAGGGTAATCACATCACACTCCCCATGTTTAACTAATTAGGAATAAGGGAACTCACCTCACATTCCTATCATGTAAAGGTCTTTTAGAAGAATCACCACAAGCCTCATCACATCTCATAGTCCTAGGACTTAGATTCATTTTAGGTAAGAATAGACTTTCAACCTAGAATCATTCTATGTGAGAGAACCTTTCATGTCATATCATATTCATGCATAATACCATATCTATAATTCTACATTAGACATGGATATCATCATGACTTAAGTGATTCTATGACTTCATACATTCAAGAATTCATAAGGTAGATTAGGTAGGTAAAGATCTTCCACCATACTCTATCCATTAAGCTTCTATTCTCAAATAGACTTTACTCTCAAAGCCTTATCATAGCTAGTTCATCAAATTGGTTTTATTCTCAAAACCCTAATAATCAACATTCATGACTACAATTCTTACACTCAAAGCTTTACTTCTTACTATCATCATTCATACCTAAATTTCAAGGTATTCTAACCACATTCTTCATTATCAAGTGATTCTAGAAACAATTCATCATAAAAGTTCAATTTCAACTTTACTTAGTCAAGATCCATCATATTTGCATTATTCTAGTTCAATTCATGTTTATATGCATGTATTATTAATCAATTGCTACTCCTAGCACTAATTCTTGAAGATCACCTAAGAATCATCAAGTTCACCTTTCATGACATAAACCCACATAATACCAAATTCATTAACTAGCCTAGGGTTAACCATAGAAATCACATAAATTCATCATAATATCACAATTCAATGCTAAATCAATCATAATGAAGTATTATCCACTAGAATGGAATCACACCTAAACGCTACCCACAATGTAGGAAGAAACCCTAGCTAGATTGGGGGTTTTCTTCAGAATTGGGAGAAATCTAGGGGGCTCTATTGGTGGAAGAACCCATAGATGAATAAGATAACATACCTTATGAAGATTCACCACGAAATTGAAGAGAAAGGCTGCTCCTTTAACTGTCACGACCCGGGAGCACCCCCTAGTCGTAACCGGCGTACTCGACCTAGAAGAGGTCTCATACAAGCCTCTTACCATTCATTCATTGCATAGACACTAAAACCATAAGGAATTTAAAACTTTCTTTACCAAGAAAAACATTGCATAAATAAAATAGCAAGCGGAAGACTTTCTAGAATTTATACATGATGTCTCAAAATCATCTAATACTTTAGAGTACAAAATGCGGGACTAATCCCATACACAACTTAAACAATACTAAAAAGACATAAAAGAACATATTGGGTATTGTCCTCGAATCTATGAGGACTCACCAAGTCTTCATCTTCAACACATAGAAAC
>JAJOOO010020081.1:0-10316 GCA_029582685.1 Solanum piurae
TGGGAATACTTAGTTCCCTAATAGCTTTTTGAGAAATGAACTCAACTCTTTACTCTTTGCTTAACTTGAAAACTTAAGTCTTAAAACGAAGTTAAAACGTTTGTTAAACACTCTTGAAAACTTTAAGAAACTTCACTTGACTTGACTCTTAACTTTACTTGAATTTACTCTTTACTTTCCTTGAATTTGAATTATGGATTCAAGGATTATGATTTGTGATAGGAAATGTCTCTTGATGTTTAGGAATGATTTGGAATAACTAAACTTGAGAAAAGTTACGAAATCACCGTCTTGGAACAAGTCCGCGACGTGGAGATGCTCCTAAATAAATGCTCACGAAATTAAATTTTGAAACAATGGAGTTCGCGTCCTCTCCGCGACGCGGAGCAGATTTTTGTTCACAGGGGGAACAAGTCCGCGAGACTTGTTCCATGTAAGTTGTCCGACTTTTTCCTTCTTCGTTTTTCAGCTTCAATCCACCTAACTTCAATTATCTTCCTCAAATTTGTTTTCAACCCCGATGCCCAGCATATGTACTCAAGAAACTAACTCAAAGCAACCCTAAACTCAATATAAGGATCTCATAAACTTCTCAATTCGTCCTAATTCGCTAACAACATTCGAATTAAAGAATATTTGTCAAGAACATCAATTTTCCAACTCTTCTAGGACGAATTTCACTGAATTAAACATGCTTGACGCGTGGATGAATGGACCCAACGCTATGAGAGACTCACATACCTTGTAGGATAAATTCTTTGGCGAATCCACAACCAAAATCGATCGTTCTTGGTGAATCTTGTTTTTCCTCTTCTCCTTTCTCTTACGTTCTTTCTCCAAAATCCCTAACTCTATTTCTCAAAGGCGTAAACTGAACTAACTCAGTTTTTTACCCCACTTAATTTACTAAAACGGATTTAATTAATCGGGTAAGGAAAAGACCAAACACCCCTTCAAAAATCCGGATTCGACATTTGCTAATCCAACTGCCCAACTTCCGAAAGGCATAACTTACTCATACGATATCGAAATCGTGCAAACTCAGTGGCATTGGAAAGATCATTCCAAGAGCTTTCCAATCATATTTGGAACTACACCTAACTCATTCTGAGCTAGGATTTATGGTCGTTTGAAGTTGACCAAAAACTCACTTTAACTTGCTTAAAATTTTCCAGATTTCCTTACACTTTCCAAAAATGACTATTTCCAGATTCTTACACTTCTTTTCTAGTTATTTCAAATTGCGAGATGCTACAATTAATATGTTAACATTAACGAGAGTATGTGATCTATCCGAATAGATTGGCTAATTGAGGCATAGTTATTATTTCCCCAGCTAAGTTAATAAGTTTGTTCAAAGTATGGTAATTAATAATACACTTTCTAGAGAAGAAAAAGGTTCATTACTTAAGAATCAAGCAGTCTCGATAGCTTTAAGTAATGTTAATGGACTCATTCTTTAGTGTGATAATTTTTTAGGGATATCAAGGAACTTCTACAGAAAGTTTCCAGACAGCAGCTATGACATCAACTTTTACTGCAATATGAATAAATCAACTAAAACGGTAAAATTGAAAAAAATATCTGATCATACAAAAGAAATATTACACATATACACACTGATTCTTACAACTTCATTTTGTAGCAAGAAAGATCACTCTAGAAAGCATCGAGGTTTTTTTAAATCCAGAGTCCTAGACAGACACTTTTAAATACCATTAACTATGTCAACCAATTTTTTTCATGAACATTTATTAATCTTTTTTCTTGAGGGAATATAAAAAACATTTAAAATGGACTTCAAGAACACCTAATTAAACAAACCAAGAAATAATCAATATCAACCAAACTATTTCTTCGGGCAAATTACGTAAAGAAAAAACAAATAATCACTGAAAAAAATATCCTAATACTATGATTCTTACTGCTCCTATGGTGGAACAATAAAGATCTCACCAGAAAACACATATGGAGGGCCCCTTTAAATCCAAGTTGAACTCAATTACAGCTAACCACACTTCAAAAGCTACTACTTAATGTCAAGAAATAAGTTTCTCCATAAAAAGTCATAATTTTACTTTAACAAAACTTCAGAGAACCCCAAACTACACAAATCAAACAAAAAAACTTAACCCATCAAGACTTGAAAAAGTTTAATAATGTCAATCAAGTTTCTTCATGAAAATCTCAACTTTCAAAACTAAATCAACAAATTACGTAAAGAAGAAAAAACTAATCACTAGAAAAAAAGATCCAAATACTATGATTCTTAGTGCTCATATGGTAGAGCAATAAAGATCTCACCAGAAATCACATATGCAGGGCCCCTTTCAATCCAAGTTGAACTCGATTACATAAAAAAGCTACTGCTTAATGTCAAGAAAATAAGTTTCTTCATAAAAAATTATAATTTTACTTTCCCAAAACCTCAAAGAACCCCAAATTGCACAAATCAAACAAAGAACCTTGACCCATATCTGGAATTGAAAAGGTCGCAGCCTTTAGTAATGTCTATCATGTATTTTCTCCATGAAATTGAAATTTAACAAAGTTTATGAAGCATTCTTAAATAAAAAACAAGAACAAAATAATCAAAGAGACTAAATCATCCTCAAGAATTCATCAATCGTTTTTGAAAGAGACTAAATCATAAAGAAAACTCACCAGAGATAGACTTCAAGAACAACCTACTTCTCACTGAAATAATGAGATAGAAAACCTAGGTTTAATTTTGGAGAAAACTATAAAAATTGGGAACTTCTACAATTTTTTGGCGGAACAAAAAGACCGCGATTTCTTTGGCGGAAATCTAAAAAAATATATTTTAGGCCATATATAACTGGCGCATAAGTTGTTAATTTAAGTATATTAGCAACAATAAAAAATTATTGTTAACATTTATTTTCTAATATAACAACAAATTAATTAAATTGTTGCCATTTATTAAAGTTGGGCAACAATATCATGGTTGTTGCCAAAACGTTGTTGCAACTTTATTATAATTGAATTTTTTATATTAATTAGTATTAATAATATAATATAGCAACAATACTGGAATGTTTGGCAACAATAAAAATATTGTGGTTAAAAATTAAAAGATATACCAACAATTAAATCAAGTTGTTGCCATTTATTAATATAAGCCAACAAAAATAGAGTTGTTGCCGAAAAGTTATTGCTAATTCCATACTTTCTTGTAGTGAGTGTAAGTTCCAAAAGCTAAAATCATACCAATAAACATAACTTCCAAATATAAAGGCTTCTTGATCTTGAGATGGCATAGGCATGGTAACAATATAGACACGGTAACATCCAAAAGCACGTCCGTAAATGTCATGACATTTCCAAAAAATGGAACGGTTAACGCCACAATTGTTGTTCATCTTGTATTCCTAAGATACTTATAACAAAAACTTTGAAGAACTTGATAAGAAACAACAAAGTTTAAAGAGCATTTTTAAAACTAGAAAATTAAAACTAGTCGAAAAAATAGAATTAGAAACAGATTAGAAATAATATACGAAATATTTTTCTTAAAGAAGAAAATCGAGCCCACTGAATGCACAGTGTCCCCTTAAGGAAATTATTCCCCTCAAGTACTTGAGGTTAATGGAATATATCCTCCCAGGATAGAACAATCTTACTCACCGGTGTATCGGTACCTAAAACCACGGTGTCAGCGAACCACTCAACGGTAGTAAAGTACACTTAGAATACTAGATTTAGTAATAGAAGAAGAAGTCCATAAAAATTAGTTCAACTAAAATGAGAGGAAATCCCTCAATTTATAGAAAACAAAGGGTAGTGCATGTGAAAAGGTTCTTATTGTGCCTTAACAGAAAGGTCACAAAGCTTTAGAAAAGTCACAATCTTTCGGAAAGGTCACCACCTTTCATAAACGTCACAACTTTTCATAGAAGTCACAACTTTTCATAAAAGTCACAACTCTTCATAAAAGTCGCAACTCTTCATAAAAGTCGCAACTTTTCATAAAAGTCACAATTCTTCATAAAAGTCGCAACTCTTCATTTTCCATTCACACCTTTTAAAACCCAACAACAATGACTGTGTTGATCACCAAAAATGTTCTGATGAGGTAGCTTATGATAAATTTACTCTTTCATAAAGGTAATTTATCTTCAATAGCCATTGCAGTTGGAGAGACGACAAGAGCATACTTTTTTATTGAATTAACGAGTGTCGTATATATCGCGATTTTCAAACTAATTTTCCCGGTAGGGAAATTTTATGTTATTTGTGACATTAAATTTTGTCCATACATTAAGTACCCCATAGTTGTCATTGATCCATAGGTAATTGTGCTTAATATAAAAGCACACAAATAAAACTTGTTTGACAAAGAAAGAAAAAAAAAAGGATTTTCGTTATATATATACATGCTATTTTTGTGGTTTTTTTTAATTTACTAGATCAATCTAACTCGTGTGTTCTTATAAATTCAATTATAGCGGATGATTTTGTGTATATAAACAAAGATTAAATCATCATTTTTTATAAGTTATTAGTTCTTGAAATGTGCCTTTGATGTTTGACCTTTATTAATGTAAATAATTTATATAGGCCTAACTCTTGTTGATTAAAAATTGCTCAACATTGTTTGAAGTACTTCTATCTGTGTTTTTGTGCATATAAAATAAACTCTCTT
The DNA here is from genome assembly GCA_029582685.1 of Solanum piurae. Taxonomy (NCBI): domain Eukaryota; kingdom Viridiplantae; phylum Streptophyta; class Magnoliopsida; order Solanales; family Solanaceae; genus Solanum; species Solanum piurae. The sequence continues at coordinate 4,667 of JAJOOO010020081.1, forward strand.
TTTTTCCTTTTCTTTGTTTGCAATTTTTTTTATTTTAATTCTAAACATCGGCATTGGAGGTTCTTTAAAGTGATAGTTTCTTGAAGTGTATCCAAGGGAGTTCTATCATTTTTTATTAGTACATAATTTATATATATGTTTTTTAGTTACGATAGCACAGAGTTGGGCCCGTGCTTGCACGGGCTTGTACTATCTAATAATTAATTATGTGAATGAAAAAAATAATTAAATATCCTATGCAACATACCAATGTTATCTTCCCTATTTGTTTGTCCTTCATTTTCTTTTCCTCTTTCCATTCTCACTAATCAGCCAAAGTAGTTAAAAAAAAAATTCCTTCCTTTCAACTTCTCAGCAGAAACAATTTACATCAAACTAAGAACGAAGGAAAATTAATGGTGTAATTAGAATCTTTTCTTTTTCAGTAGAGAGTTGTAAAGTTATTAAGATAAGCCCACTAATAATGTCTCACTAGGTGGGGTTCCTATTTAGTCATTTGCACTTTTGAATAATTTTTTTCGAGAAGGATAAGTTTATTTTTTTGTATCATAATATTTTATAAATTATATCGAGATATGATTTCAGTTGCTAAAAAACTTATTCTTGTTTGGTATAAATTTGATTATTAAAAGACAAAAGTTAAAAGACTAGCCCATTTAAAATTCAAAACATGCTGAGCAGTGAGGTGTTACTCCCTCTGTTTCAAAATAAGTGGTGTTTTAGAATGTCACTTGTGCAACTTGTTTCTCCTGCTTTTATTAGAAAAATCATTTTCCTTATTTTTATAAATAAAAAACTCATTTTTCTAAATAAAAAAAATTGTGTATGAGAAGTGCTTAAAAGAATTGAGAATTGGAGTATTATTGGTACTACTAGAAAGAAGAAATAATTAGACAATATAAAAAGCCAATTCACAGGACTACTTTAGACTAGTCATTTTTTAATATTTTTTTTTTAGTCTCATGGTCAAAAGTTACACATTATCATCTTATATTTGTTTAATGAGAAAAGACATACAGACACTATTAAAGTTGTCCCGTATTTGCATAAAGACATTTTAACTTTCAAAGTGTCCTATCACCCCACAGAACTATTTAATATCGTTATAAATGGGCCATTTTGACCCATTTCCTCGTCTGGGTTGTTACCACGCACATGAGGCGTGTCATTCAGTGTTTTCACTACCATGGACCAATTTAAAAGTGCCACGTGTCATTTTCTTTCTTTCTTATTAATTATTTAATCAATTTATGTCATCTTCCCTAATTTTAAACCCAAAATAGTCATTGTTAGCCCTAATTTTTCGATTTCATGGACAAAACATGATCGGGAAATGAAACCTAACCCTCAATTTGTAAATGCAATAAGGAACTACTATCAAAATATTGATAGAAAGAAGGAAAAGGAATCTGATAGAAAGAAGGAAAAGAAAAATCAAAAAACTAAAACATAAAAAGAGAAGAAATAAACAAGAGTTGTTGGAGAAGATGGTCTGAAAATCATTTTCCTCTTACGACGTTGCTCTGAAGAATCCATTTTTTTTCTTTATTATTATTTTTTTTTCCAGATTTTTAGAAGAAGAAAAGGAAAAGGAAAGTTGAGAAATAAGAAAAGGAAAAACGACTTTCTTCAAAGAACAGGGTCGGGTCGGATTGAATTCTATCATAGGGAGTGAGCAACACGCGCTACTACATAGACGAGGGAATGGGTCAAAATGGCCCATTTACAAAGATATTAAATAGTTTTATGGGGTAATAAGACACTTTGAAAGTTAAGGTGTCTTTATGCAAATACGAGACAACTTTAATGGTGTATTTATGTCTTTACTCTTGTTTAATCAAGGGAAAAAGACATAAGATACCCCTATAATTGCATGAAAAGTCATTTTCATACTAATACAAAATGATTATCTAGACACCTTTTACAATTTATGTGTCGTGCAATAAGCCTCACGAGAATGAGTTGAGACAGCTACTTTTTTTTTTAGGAAAAAAAACAACAAATTATACCCTTTTTCTACTCTCAATACACCTCATCATCACCCTCACCCTCACCGGCATAGCCCCACACACCCTCCACTCAACTCTCACGTCTTATACACAAATATTTTTAGAATAATATTTTATTTCCCTTCCGAGCACGCCCAAAAAGAACATCCAATTGAAATCAGATAGGGAAGTTTACAAACCCAAAAAAAAGAAGATTTTTTTATAGGTAATCTCAAAACAAGTGGAGTGTAAAATATTATATTTTCCACAATTGATTACATAGACTTGAAGATGACAATTAATTTACAAAGACTAAGATGATAATGTGTACTACTGCCTCCATCCTGTGATAATATTCGGATTTCGAGAGTTAAATGAGTTGCTTTTTAAAATTTAATTTTTCCATATATTTTTTAAATTATTAATTTATTATAATATATTTTACGTAATTTATAAATTAAAAGGTCAAATATTTGAAAATAAAAAAAGTGCTATGCGATATCATGTTCAGAAATAATAATTTAGATAAGGGAAAATAAATTATTTTCTCCGTCCACTTTTAATTGTTATGATTTCTATTTTTAGAGTCAAACAACTTTGACTAACATTTTATGATGTATTTTTTCCATCATATTAATATGCAAAAAATTGACTTTCTAAAAGTGCAATATGACAATTAAACGTGGATAGGGAGTACTGGAGAAACTTTTTAAATCTTCTTTGGCCTTTCAAGTTTGTCTTTGGCCAAGTAATTATTTCAACTGCTTTTGTCCCATTTTGTCAACTTTAAGGTATGATTATTGAAGAATATTTGGGTGTTTATACTTTCTTCTTTACAAATTAATATTTTCTAGACATTTTTGGTGTTAATTAGAGACTAATTAGTAGAGTAATTGTTCAGATTTTGAGAATTACATACATGGAATAGGAAAAGAAAATGAAGGAGAAATAGAGAAATTAGCAAGCAACTCATTGGTATGTTACTCTGTCTGTTGTTTCTTGTACCTCAATTAGTATATTGTTCTATTATAGTTTTTGTTCTGTTAGTATCTGCTATTTTTGTCATTGTTTGTTGTTTCTTGTATCTTCATTACTTCCTTAAGATTGTTTTTCTTGAGCCGATAATCAATCAGAAACAGTTTATGTACCTTTGAGGTAGGGGTAAGGTTTGCATACGCTCTACCCTCTGTAGAGCCTACTTTGTGGGACTATACTTAATATGTTGTTATGTTTTGTTTATCTTGCTATTCTGCTATCGTTATTTTTTATTCCCACCTTGCTTTGATTACATCCAGAGTAACATGATATTTTATTAAAGAACTGCTCTTTGAGTACTTTTTTCTGTTTCATTTTACGTGGCACTGTGAAATTTAAGAAAAAAATTGAAAGACTTTTGAAACTTGTAATCTTAGATCCCTCCTGTGTTGATGAATAGCCTAGTAAATAGATCATCATATCCGTATGCGGCTGTTGCTTACTAGTATGTTTTATTTGAAACAACATCTCTGCGTACACACCACCTCCCTAGACCCCATTTGTGGGATTACACTAAGTATGTTGTTGTCGTTATGTTTAGCTTATGCAGTAGGCTATTTTAAAGACGGCCCTCTATGTTTATGTTAGTTGCCTTTTAAATTAGAGTAAATTTTATCATGGCGAATTTGTGGCGCTGAAGATTTTGATACACATTTGGTCTTTTAGCAGGTATCATCTGCTGTACTTCGCGAGGACATTGTTGATCTTATGGATTTCATAGAAGGGTTAAAGAATGAACAAGATCAAGTTGAAAAGCTGACATTTTTGTTGGCATGTTTACAGCTCTGTTATTACATTTCGGATGGTCCTAATGCCGAAATGTCATGCATATCATATGAGGTTCATGATCTGGTTCAGTCACTTTTTAATCAGAGTAGTGGAGATGACATGATGGTTAAATTAACAGATCATGTCGTTCCTCGCCTCCTTGAAAATATCACAAGTTCTAAAATCTCAGATCATCATCATTCTGAATCAAGTGTCACCATGACTGAGGATCAGTTGGTTGACCTTTTGGACGTGCTCCTCGTGAATCTCCATTATCTACACAAGGTTCGTGCTGAGTTGATTTCCCCTTCAATGACTCAATATGAGCTTCTTCAGAATGTATTTGGCAATTTAAGAGATTTCCATAGGTTGAAAGTAAATGGTTACGTTCATGAGTATGAGACAATCGAATATGTCTTACCACAGTTTCAACTTATGGCGGAGATAGTAGGACACTTCTGTTTTGTCCTTTTGTCTTATCAACTTGATAAAACAGTTGAAAAATATGAAGATGAACTTGATCATATAATTGAAGTCTCTCAAGTCAATTCCATGCTAGTCCATCTACTTTTGAAGATAATTCCGGGTTCACTGGAGGTTATGCACATATGTTGTACAAATTTGAAAGGTTCAAAGTCGGAAGAAGTTGGACGTTTCATTAAGCAGCTCCTAGAAGCCTTTCCAGACATTCTTATAGAATATCTGATTCAGCTACAAGAGCACGTGATTAATGCTATTACTCCTAGAACCTCAGCTCGAAACATTCATGTCATGATAGAGTTCCTATTGATTATTCTTTATGATGTGCCCAAAGACATCATTCATCATGACAAATTATTTGTCCTCTTGGCACGTGTTGGGGCACTTATCAAGGAGGTATCCATTCTTGTTCGCAACTTAGAGGAGAAATCAACGAGTGAAGACAATATGAATCCAACAAGTTGTACAGGTCTAAACTTACTGGAAAATATTGAACTCCTGAAGGTGGATCTCAAGAATGATTTCTTAAAAGCCCGTGCAGACTCGTCACAGCTCCGCTTCCCCATGAGTGATGGGCCGCTCTTCATGACTCTTCTACTCACAAACTTAAAAGACTTGGTCAATTCCAATGCTTCTTCAGTTGTTTTGATAAAAGAAGAAACTAAGCAGGTGAAAGAAGATCTGGAAACTATAAGATCGTTGTTCGGGTATGTTGAGCAAGAGTTGCATAGAGATCTTTGGACTCGTGTTCTAGATGTGGCATATGAGGCGGAACATGCCATTAACTCAATTCTTTCCCGAGATCATGGTCTATTGCAGCTTATCTTCATACTTCCTGATACCGTAGAAAAGATCAAGCTTGTCAAAAAAGAGGTACACGAGAAGATCCCCAAGAGCAGCTGTATTATTGTTGCAAACGCTCCCAACAAGCTGGTTGAAAGAAACTCATCGAGTACAGTTGGTAAAATAATCGTAGGTTTTGAGGAGGAGACAGAGTGGATAATTAGGAAGCTCACCAGCGGACCAGCTGAGATAGATGTCATTTCCATAGTCGGCATGCCAGGACTTGGAAAAACTACTTTGGCTTACAGAGTGTATAATGATAAGTCCATTGTTGATCATTTCGATGTTTGTGCTTGGTGCACAGTCGACCAGGAACGTAATGAGAAAAAGTTGTTGCAGAAAATTTTCAATCAAGTTATTGGTTTGAAAGAAAGATTCAATGAGAATGACATTGATGATGACGTTGCTGATAAGCTGCGGAAACAACTATTTGGAAAGCGGTACCTTATTGTCTTGGATGACATGTGGGATACTGCAACATTGGATGAGCTAACAAGACCTTTTCCTGAATTACAGAAAGGAAGCAGAGTGATTTT
>JAJOOO010020082.1:0-10491 GCA_029582685.1 Solanum piurae
ACTTTATAAAATCTTTATTGATTTTTAAAAAAAATTAACATGATAAAATATAGATAGTATCATTAAATATTTGTTAGAAAAACATACATATCATATAATTTGCGATCAATTTATATTATTTCTTGAATATATTAGGTTGAATTTCTTGATTAGGACTTAGGTTTGATCTTTATCTTCACATTAATTAATTATAAATAGAGATAGATTATGTTAATTGTGTTCCAATTTCTTGTGTTCAAATTCATTTAATCTACTTTTCTTCTTCTGATATCTCTCTTTTTGTTTGTTAATTGTTAATTAATAAGTATTAATTATTGGCTTCTGTCTTTCTAGTAGCTTTGCTGCTAGTTTTGTGCCCACTTTTAATTATATAGTTCTTTATATAATCGCTACACTTTTCAATTAAAAAAAATAGTAAATAGACAGATCGAATTAAATTTGGATAGATAAAAAAGAATTGAGTTAAATGAGCGGATAAATAACCCGTTCAAAAGTTATTCAGGCTTGAAATGAATTAAAAGTCAAAATCTAACTTGCCCAATTTTTATTAAATTTTAATATTTACTACTTAATATTGTTGTTGTTATTGTTGTTGTTGTTAAATAGATAACATATTAAATAAAAGTAGGACTAATAGAACTAATTATCAATTCAAAATTTGATGGATTGAAATAGATTGAACTCATAATGAATGCGTCAATAATTAATCTTATTATAATTTTTATGGATTAATTTTACCACTTCTAATAATATGCAATTACTCGTACGATTATAGTAGACAACAAGCTTAAATCCCAAAAAACATCTATATATTAGCCTTTCGTTTATTTTCATTACAAATTAATTACATTTTTTAAGAAAAGTTACTTAAAAATATTTTAAATTATTTAATCTTACAAAAACCCGTCATTATATACATACTTAATTATATGCATTAATCTATCAATCTAAAAGTTCGTATGGAAGCAAAGTGTCAATTACCATGTATTTGCCACTATTTATTTAAAAAAAGAATAAAAAAATTAGTGGTTAATTAGCTTGCTTTTGTTTTCTATCTATAACTTTTCTTATTTTTTAGTATTTTATTTTTTCCTTTTTAGTCTTCTCTTGGTCGTTCAATTTCTTTTAATAAGTCTTCTCTTCATCGTTTACTATGTTAAACTTTTATTCCTTTTGGAAAAAGTTTGGAAATTGAAGTAAGAACTCAAGCCTCCAATTTCTTGGTTTTTCATTTTTGATAGTGATTTTTTTATTTTTTTTTGTATCCATAACATTGTGGCTTGACTAGTTAGGATCCATGTAGAGAAAACACTTTTTATTCAAAAATAAATAAATAAATCCTTTTCAGAATTTGAATTTGAAATTTTTAGTTAAGGATGAAATTTAGGTTGTCCTACCTATGGATTCAACAACAGTTCGAAAAGTTTCCCTATAAAGGAATCTCCGAATCTATGCTTATTTGCAATTATCTGAAGCATTTCGTCGATTACTATGCCCTTCCTCGTCTCTGGATGACTAGGATCCACCGTAAGGCTTTCCTCATTTGAACCTCGCCCTTCACTCTTAAGGCTATGTCTTTCTAAGGTACTACTAAATGGATGGATCTTATCAACGTTCATGAATGATAAATTAAATCATGAATCAAACCGTCCAATCACAAATAAGTAGTTGTGCAGCAGCTACAAAAATAGGAGTTAGATAGAATATAGAGCAATGACAAGTGTGATTCGTGTTGAAGTGTAAGCACAAATAAGACAAAAAAACGACTAACAAAGATTTAAAATTTAGATAAGTGAGCCTTGCTGAAGTTGTTGAACATCTTTGTTCATTCGTTGATAGGTTTGATAATTAAATTAAAAGCAAGAATAAATGGAAAATAAAAAATAAAAATCCCAACAAATGTTGAACTTCAATACATGTAAATCATGGTTTAACCGACAATATTGATAAATATGATCTTCACTTACAACATTTTAACTTTTATCAGATTGAAAGTATTTTGACAGAAATTAAAGGATTATCATTTTCTTTCTTTTGGTTATGTTGTCTATTTTTAGGAAAGATTTGAAGGTGTTAGTCATGAAAAAGTTCATTGTGGATTAAAAGTGAAAAAAAATGAAAAAATAAAATATTGTATAGGTAATTGTCCATGGAAGCCATGGCAAAATTCAATTGCAGAGGTTTAATTTTTAGAGGTTGGTAATGGTTAGAGAGAGATTATGTGATTGTAATTAACTAAATTTATTTATTAATTGTATTGAATTCAATTAAAAAAATGATAGTTGTCAAAGCATTTAATTTTGACCTATTTATCTACCCTACACTTGCCTCTAGGAAAGTGAACACACTTGCTGTGCCACATAAGCACTTAAGGGTGTTAATATCTCTGTTCAAAATACTTCAAGAGGGTAATAGGACCTCCGTAAAGTATTGATGTGTAGTTGAAAATTACGTAATAGGTTGAAGGGGTATTTGGCTGTTTTCTCTATTTTTAACTTTAACTTTAACTTCAACATTATATGATATCTTTAAGCTTCAATCACCAAATATCCCAAAAAAAAAAAAAAACATATAGTAAAGCGCAAAAGATAACCAATTTGAAAAAAAAAACACCAATATAATTTAAAACTAAACAAACAAAATTGAAATATATCAATTGAACTCAAATTAAATGACACGTTTAATTTATGTATTATGTCTGATAAAAAAAAGCTACCAAAGTGATTATTGAACCACCACTAGTGGTGGGGCGTTAGGCATAGATCCCTTCACCTTTTGTGTCTATAACATGTCAAGTATGCTTCTCAAAATTAGGGGAAAAAAATTCAAACAGAACAAAATTTATTTCGAAAAAAACAAAAAGTGAAGAAGAAACTAAAAGCATTAGTTACCCCAATTAATTTTTTTACAAAAAGGTTGTGGCATTATATTGCCAAATGACAAAGCATCAAATAAAGTGGTGAGATAATCATTAAAGGATGTAGTGCGATAGATAAAGTTGCTTCTTTTTAAATTAGAGCACTCGAATTCAAACATTGAATATAAAAAAACATTGATAAAAAACGTTTTTCTTCAAATGACGTTGACGCAATACAAATCTTTATTAATTAGACTTTAATAAAAATACCAAATAGCACATGAAAAAAAGGTGATGAAATTGATGGACAAGGCAAAGTTGCATTGAACAGAAAAGGTTAAACAATATTGAGTTACAACTTTTGTAATTATGTTTCAATTGGATTGTCTTTAAAAAGAAAATTATAACTTTTTATATTCAACTTTCTATGATATGACATGTTTAAGATTAAACAACATTTTGATCCATTCTATATATTTTTAGTTTAAAATCATAAAATATTTAAAAATCTTTTCTACTTTTTAAAAATTTGTATCAAATCAAACTGAGAAAAATAAATTAAAACGAAGAGAGTATTATCATTTCCAGATCTGATATTTATAAATCTTCCAAAATGAATAATGTCACCACTTAATTTAGAATTTTCCCCACCAGTATCATTAGACACCTTTAAAGCTGCACCATAGAATATGTTTTAAAGCTGCACCATATAATGCATATTCAAAATCTCTAGAGGATGAATGTTTTATTATAAAAAAATGGATCTAAATTATAAATTTGTTCGATATGATTTTTAAGTTTTTATCACTGTTTATATCCTTACTTTATTCAAATAAGGAGAAAAGTCGCGGCAATTAAAAAAATAATGAATTAATTAAATTTTAAAAGAATTTAAAAGAATAAAGAGATTTAAAGGAGTCGCCACCTAATTTTAGGAAAAACTAGAAAATCAATTAAAAATGTCTATGAAACCATTAGATTCTATGTAAGGGGTTCAAGTTATTACAAAGGAAAGGTGTTAGACATCCTTCGAAATCCACAACTATGGGTCCCGACTGAATTCATTTTTTCATATTGAGGAGGAGATAAAAACAAAATACAAGTATAATAACACGCAATATACACAAGTAATAAAATAAAAATATAATATAAGACACGATCTAAAATTTGCCTAATATCGATATATACAAAATAATGAATAAAAAATATAATTCGAATAGCTTCAATGGAGAAGCGACTCCTTGTACCTGTAAAGACACTTAGTAAAAGTGTTAGTAATGAATGAAAATGAATAAATCAAATAATAACTTAAAAATAAAAACTCGTCTTATTAACATGGGAGACTTTGGAAATCGACGGTAAAATTGAAGTTTTCGAACTCCAACATGGTTCATGTTTACTATAAATTATTTAAAAAGTATATTGTTTTTTTTTACCTTGATATGAAGTATATTTTTTCTCATGTTTTCAACATATTCATTAATAGGGCATTTCCAGCAAAATAATGACTAAAGAAGGCTGAATTTTATCATTCTGCAAGTGAATAAACCAAATTATAATTTCACATAAAAAAAATATCGCTTCGTCAGGAGCAATTTTACCCTTTTGGTTTTAAAAAGATTTGATATGCCCTTTTGGAATTTTTGACAATTTTTTTTGTCCTTTTGGCTCCGGACTCTTTTTTTATGAGGGTATGGGAGTTTGGGTTGGTGTGAGGTGTACCGTAATTTGGGTACAAGATCGGAAATTCCATTCTCTTTTTTACCATCTAAAATCGAAGAAAAGAAAGAAGGGCGAGATAACCAAATAAAGAGTTAACGTAGATTAGTTTACTTGCTTAACTTTGTTTTATAACTCAAAAGTCATTCAACTATTAATATTTCACTTAAAAAGTCACTCATCTATTAATTTTTTACTTAGAAAGTCATCCAACTATTTTAAATGATTTTTTCACTAAATTTTGTTTTAAACTATTTTTTATATATAAAAAGATAACATGCTCATTTTAATTATTTTATTAAATTTAGTGAAATGCAATTTTTTAAAAACTAAAATTTGAAAAAAAATGATAAGATTAACTGTGTGTTTGTTTGGATTACTTCTTAATTAGTAATTACTTCTCGATTCCAACGTCTTCTCTTTTTTTGGGATCACTTTTAGCAGCATTAATTCGAGTAACACAGTTGCTAGAATGTTAAAGAATTTTTTTTCCGTCAACTGCAACCGTATATTTTTCAAAAACATTATAACTAAATAATTTGAACGGGTAAATAAGATAATTAAAATGGATATCTTATTATCTCTTAAAAAATAGTTTAAAATAAAAATTAGATTCAACAAAATTTAATTAAAAAATTATTTAAATTAATTGGGTGACTTTCTAAGTAAAATATCAATAGTTGAGTGACTTTCTAAGTGAAATATCAATAGTTGAGTGACTTTCTGAGTGAAATACCAATAGTTGAGTGACTTTTGAGTTATAAAATAAAGTTGAGTGACTTTCTAAGTAAACTACCGAAAGTTGAGTGACTTTCTGAGTAAACTATTCAAAGTTGAGTGACCATTTGAGATATTATCTCTTTTAATATACATATTTGGTGCTGAAAAAAAGGAAGAAAAAAATATTAATTAAAATGTCAAAAGTAATACGAATAACCACTTAGAGTCTAGAGAGGTGTTAATTTTAAAAGAAGAAAAAGAATAGATATTAGATTTATATTTGTAACATCGTTTAGAAAGGTGCACTCAATAATCAACACATTATATGATACTTCAAGGGTTCACACATCTATATTTAAATATATTTTTAAAAATATTATAACATTATTATAAATAATCTAAAAAATACATGAATTCACGTGAACTCACAGAAACTCCCTAAATATGCCCCTGCACCTGATATTCAATTTGATGCTTCCATATTTTCCCTCTTAAGACACTAACACAATAAATAGCTTTTCTTTTCTTTTTAACTCTCCTAATCTAAGCAAAAAATTACTTTTCCTTTTTTTGGGGGGGGGGGGGGGTTAATAGATGAACACATGATAAAATATTTCTATTGGACACTTTCTATCCAAATTTATCTATCCAAATTTAATAGTTGACTTATCTACGTAACAGACAATTGAGAATACACATAAGAAGTATTTCAAATTCAAATCGAAATAAAAACACTTTATCATTTGTTGAGATGCTCAATTAAAACAAACTTTACCAGCCTCCATGTGGTGCTTGTATTTGACCCTAATAACCTCTTTTTTCTCAAACTTTTAAAAGTAAGGATAATACCTAGAGACTAAATGTGAAGTTTAACCACCCTGTGGTTCACATACATGATGAACATCTATTGGTTCATAGAAGTCCTTTGGCATTATATATCTTTTGTTTGACCTTCTTGCTTCTAAAGCAGCTCGGTGCACTAAACTCTCTCTATGCACAAGACTTCCTCAAGGATCTATTGTATGTAGTTTAACCCTACATTTCTACAAGAGACTGTTTTAGCAGCTTGAACCCGTGATCTCTTGATCACATTTCTCCAATGTTCTTGGAGAAATACTTCTTTTCTACCTTTTATTATTTTAGAAAAATCCCGCTTCTGGTCCGACTTCTATTGGCATACATGTTGGTAACTCTATCGATTACATATATGGACCCGCCCTTCTAGGCCTCTTCCAACTTAAGTATCAAGCTTCTACCTTGGCAGGATTCGAACTCATAACTTGTGCCTAACACAACATGTAAGGATCGTCGATGTCTCAGTGTATATTATAATATTATTCATTCTCCACAATCATTTGGTGTTCAATAATATTTATACTTGATTAATAATTAGACAGAAAATAACTTTTACCATCAAATTAGTATTTACATTTTCTATAACCATAAGATATACAACAACAATAACACAACTAATGTAGTTTCACAAAGTCATGTCTCGGGAGGATAGAGTGTATACAGACCCTTACCCCCACCTCAACGATATAGAGGCTGTTTTTGATAGACACTCAAGGAAAACCATAAGATATAAAAGTAATAAACTTTCATTATATATGTCTAAACATAAGAACTATTGAGTTTAATTTGTCTCTCTAGCTCTCAGGACATTAGGTTATAAAGAGTAGAGATACAATTGGAGACTAAAAAAGATCAGTGATTCACAAGAAGAAACTCAAATTTTCAGCTCTTAATTGTTCTTCAGGTGAAATCAATGGATCAAGGACATCTCTCCATGTTTTGTAGTCCAATGGTGAGCCACCATCAGGTAGAGGAAACCCGTTTACGAAGAAAAAAGGCGCCCCATATACGCCTTTCACACAACCATACTGTGAAAAAATATACATATACACAAATGTAAGTTTCGATAACGATGAAACAAATGTATAGATAGGGTAAAAGAGCCTAATTAGCATACCTTGAAGGAAATTCTTGTTGCTTGATCAGTTTTGGGGTCAGTAAATCCAGCCTTTACAGCAGCGTAATTCGAATTCCCAATTTTATTGGATGTAAATTTTGCAACTTCATCCACAACAGACGCTTTGGACAAGTTGAACGTTGCTTGGTTATAAAACTTGTCCTGTTCAATCAGGCACAATTATAACCAAAAGTACATAAATATGGCCAGTACCATAATTTGTAACAGAGGAATGTTTTTCGCGTACAATATGATAAGCACTACTCTGTAGTTTGTGAATTCAACTAATTCATGCTTTTCCACAGTTCTAGTTTTTACATGAATGATAAATAATCATAGCAATTTCATATTTGATGAAGTGTTCACTAGATTCTTATAGACTATATGTGCAGTTAATTGTATCATGGTTTAGTTCTTGCCCGACTGAAGTGACTCACAAGTCACACTAAGCCCCAGAGGGGGCTCCTTAGGCCTATGTTGTTCGGACTCTCCAAAATGGTTGCCGCACCCGTGTTGGATTCTCCAAAATGCACTATTTTTGGAGTACCCGACACCACCCATTGAAATTTTTGAAGAGTTTGAGCAACATAGCCTTAGGAAGATTTTGGAAAACAGGTAAATAGTTGTGTCACTAAAGAAACAGAGAACAATTATCTCACGCCATAATATGAGATAACTATGAATAAAACAGATTGTTGAAGTTGCTTTAAAAAAAATGAATATCCATCACACCATAATCTTAAGGTTACCTTGTAGTAATGTTTTTAAAGTTTCGTAAAAAAAATTCAATCATGTATCACATTTGCAGATGGCATAATACATAAACTGACACTTAAACGTGACCTTAGGTGGCAAGTAAACACTCCAACTTTAAGTTTGCTCATCTAGACACCTAACTCACCTCCATTGTATCAGTTGAACACTCCAACTTACAAAATAATCATCACGACACCGCCAAAATCTATGCGTCACGTCAGCGTCGGGTGTCCACAAGATACAATGGAGACAAGTTGGAGTGTTTAGTTACCAGTTTAGACCAAATTGAGGTAAAGTTGGAGTACTTGATTGTCAGCTAAGGCCAAATTTGAGTGTCTGTTTATGTATTATGCTTTTGTAGATTGTATAGTATCCCAAAAAAACTTGTTACCTGTTGATCAAAGAAAGCCTCTAGTAATCTGAATGTGGCAGAAGAATTCAACTTATTGACAATGTGCAACGCGCGCGAGGTAGTAAATGCATTGTCATGGTAACTGCATATATTAGAACAAGCAAACGAAAAAAAACATGTCAATTATAACTCAAATTACAAATGCTGCTAGAAAACCAGATGACATTGTCATTGATACGTTTTGCGCATCCAACAACTGAAAGAGCTTGCGGAGAAGGGTTGAGCTCCCCCAGGAGTTATGTGCCCGGAGTTCTGTCCCTGGCCCTTTCACCTTCCACGGAACGTCCTGGTTTCCGAGTTCTAGTTCAAGGCAGGGCAGGACGGGACTCACGGGGGTTGGGGGGAGCCTTCCCCCAGTGGTGCATATTGTGGTTGTTAGACGAAATTCTGCGTTAATTCTATACAATACACAGTGATCAAGCAAATGCAATAGCGTAATCATAACGCTTGATGCGATCTCGTTTTTGAAAAACATGGCTATCAATAAGCTACACTAGTATGCTTAATGGAAGTTAGATCAACTAACTACACAGTCTTAAGATTCAGATGACACTTAATTAGACAAGCCCAATAACGAGACGCTACCCCATTTAACAGATTAATTAGTAACTCACCAAATAAACCAGCAGGACAACATTGCACCAAGTTTAGCTATTAATTTGTCTACATTTACCAAAGAGTATCCGAATAGATTTAAAAAACTCTAACCTATCATCATTTTGCAAAAGTGCTAACGGTCAAAAAAACACCTGAAGTATCATATTTTAGCAAGTTTCCTACCTGAACTATGAGATGTTCACTCCTCCCACCTAAACTATCACCAACTATTCATCAAAACACACCTCAACTATCAATTATCCCTTTTCCTACGTGATATATCACCACCTCAACTATGATTCAGATAGAAAAAGCAAACAACTAATAATTAAAATGTGTTTTGATAAATAGTTAGCATTAATTCATATAGAAAAAGGTGAACACCGAATAGTTCATATAAGAAACTTGCAAAAACATAATACTTCAATATGTTTTTGACCATTTTCACTTTTGCTAGTTTTTTTTTATACTAATAAATCCGGCTCTAAAAGCTCCTCCCAATAGATTCATCCCCAAACATATTCAATTGGGGATTTCTACTCTAAACGGCATTATAATCCATACGATAACAGAAAACAGCCAGTAATTTAGTTATGAAAATCACAAAATTGATACTTACGGCAAAGGGAAAGTATGAACAACAAGAGAAACACGATAACCGTAGTGATGGAGAGCTTTTTTGAGAGGCGGCCATGAATCTCGACTATCAGGGCAAACTGGATCTAAGAAAGCTTCGATTACTATTGATTTTGTTATATCGATTTTGCCGCCGCCGTACAAGAATCCATCTGGAATTTGAGAATTCACAGAGACGATAAATATCAAAATCAAATTCAGAAATACAATTGATTTCACCATTTTTGTTGGAGTAGACAGTAATTCTATCTGGTTTCAGAGGAGAAAAGGATCAAAATGGTCGTTTATGTTTGAGTTAAGAATAGATAGTCATTCATGTTTCATGAATTGGTATATTTTTGCATCAAAATATTTGGAAGAATATTAAAAATGTACCAATTCATGAAACATGGAGCACTGCTCCATGTTAAAAAAGAAGGACTATTTGATTCTTAACTCAAATATAAATGACCATTTTGATCCTTTTCTCGGTTTCAGAGTTTTGGGCTATTTTTTATTATAGAAATATGTGGGCCAAACACATAAACAACCCCTCAAACTTGGCCTCATTTTTCATTTTAGCACTCCAACTTAGCTTTGTTCCATTTAAACCCTTGAACTCCATTTTTTCTGTTCCATTTTAACACGAAATACTATTTTTATGATTTCTTTATTTTATATATATTCTTTAAATGCAACTTCTTATTTTAAATTGACACGTGTCAGTTAATTTTAGTTAAAAAAATTAAAATTAACAAAAAATAATTCTTTTTAAAAAATAATAATTTCTTTTTAAGAGTGTTATGTATTTTTGTGTGAAAAATAACCGACGAAATTGTGTTG
>JAJOOO010020084.1:0-14413 GCA_029582685.1 Solanum piurae
TTAATAATCTCAACCTAAAAAGAGAAAAGAAAAAGTAAAAAATTCTAGAATTATAAGAAAAGTCAAAATTGGATTGTCAAATAAGTAATTATCAGATTATTATTTTTTCAAATTGCTTAATTTTGTCAGCGGTTAAAATATTAGTACATTCATACTATTGAGATTTTATAAAATAATATAAATTTGACCCTTAACTTTTGATAATAATTTTAAATAGCCTTATATTGAATCTCTCTTAGGTATTATGGGCAAAAAATGAAACTGACCTTTTAACGACAAAAATGATATTAGACAAAAAAAAATTACGTAGGACGAAATTTCTCAATTTTGAAACTATATAAAGGCTAATTTAACGATATTCCCTTTTGGTTTTAAAAAAAATGATCATAGCCTTTTGGATGATTTTTGGAGGAAGTTTCTCAAAGAAAAAGTTTTTACAAGTTACAAGTATAATGACAGGTTAAAAGGAAGAAAAGGGTTCATTCAGTGTGGCGGAAAATATTTTCTGAATTTTTCATGTTTTTTTAGTAAAATGGTTTAAAAATAAGGAAAATAATTTCCTTAATAAAAATAAAGAAAATAAATTTAATACATAATTGACATTTCATATTGATTGTGTATCTCTTCAATTTCACCTCCTTTTACCCCATCCCGTAGCCCTACGCCACTAGAGGCGGAGCTAGGATACCGTAAAGGGGTTCATTGAACCCTCTTTATTTAAAAATCACATTAAATATAAGGTCAAAATTATTATTTTTATTTATTATATATGTAATAAATATTTAACCCTCTTATCTAAATCGTATATTTATTTTTTTATAATTTAATTTCATAAGCGAAAATCTTGATTCTGTCACAGTACCACACTCCCCCCCTACTCCCCCAACCTCACCTCCCCTTAGTAAAAAAATGATATATTTTTCTTTTTTTATATTTACACCTTCGAAAATCAGCAACCAAAAAAGTAAAAAAGTTCATTGTTTTCATCCAAAAAAAAAAAAAGAGAAAAAGTTTTTTTTATAATTTTTTTTTTAAAAAAATAAGGTCAAAATGTCATACCGGAAATTTATTTTATTAAAATAGAATTTTCGATAAGGACAAGAGGCGGAAGTTTCGAAAGCATGTGATTTGAGACCCACTCTCAGTAATGGGATGTGTAATACACGCTCTGGTCAATGACGGCTATGGAGCGGGTGGAATTCACGCATTCCTCGCATTTCACGTGCACAGCCAACTGTGGGAACCACCAAGGCTGCTGACGCTAAATTTTTTTTGTTTCTTTTAAGTGTGACATGGCAAGTGTCGTTTTAACGTGAACGTTCGAACGTGTTTCATTATAAAATTTGAAAATTAATATTTAAAAGTGAAATTGTGTTTGTTTTATGAATATAAATTGGAGTTGTTTTTTATCATTTTTTGTGAGTAATTTGGAATAAAAAAGTAAAAATATTTTATTTATTTTTAAATTTTTTTAAAATTCCAAAATAAAGTTGGATTTTGGAATATTATGGTTAAAATTGTTATTTGAAGTTCCAACTCCGAGAAAAGTGAAAAACTTTTGGATTGCGGACTTAGAGATTGAAGTCAGTTGCTTTTCTTGTAATCGTCAGCTTGTTTGATAGATTCGACACTCACTCTTCGGAGAATTTTACTGACCTCACATTAGGTCAAAAGCGTACGTAGGCGAAGTTATGATTTTAACTTTATGAGTTCTGAATTTTACAATGATGGTTTTAAGTGATAATAACTAAAGTCTGAATTTAATATTTATACACCTATAATAAATTTATCAACACAAATATATTGTATTCGATCGAACCTTCGTACGGACTACTAACTCCGTCCATACTCAAACCACTCATAAATTTTTAATTCAAATTGCTGCCGCATGGGAAGAAGTCATTGTTGTGAAATTTCCTAGGTAGCAACTTAACGTTTTCCTTTTTTTGTTTTTTATTTTTTGAAAGATACTTCTTTGTGTCTTATTATTTGTCTTACTTTATTGGGAAAAAAAATTGTATAAAATATTTATCACTTTTAAAAAGTTCAAAAATAATTATTTACGTTGAACTTCCCTGTTAAACGTTTGCTTAAGAGAAATGGATCTTGTTGCGGTGAAGCTTTAGTTAGGCAGACTATTAATATAAATATTTTATTTTGCATTTAAAGATAATGTCCATAAAGAGAAAAAAATAGTTGGTCTATTGAGTTATCTGAAGTGTTATGTAAAATTGACCAAGAATGATTACATCATACAGGAGAATGTGGAGTATGAGTTAATTTAGGGCCAAAATCAAATAATGAGACGAAGAGTACTTAAACAATTCACTTTAAATATAAATTTACGAGTGAAGTCTGTCAAGACGTGAGCTGAAAGAAAACACTTTATCTATCGATA
Source organism: Solanum piurae (assembly GCA_029582685.1). Classification (NCBI taxonomy): domain Eukaryota; kingdom Viridiplantae; phylum Streptophyta; class Magnoliopsida; order Solanales; family Solanaceae; genus Solanum; species Solanum piurae. The sequence continues at coordinate 2,399 of JAJOOO010020084.1, forward strand.
TTATAAAAATAATAGAATTTGAGCTTAATGTACTTCTGGATTGAGTCGATACTCTAGTACGAATACCTTAAGACAAGGTCCACTTGAGAAAATACAACACGATTAAAGAGAGATTTTTAACGCTTAATATCATCGAATCAACCATGATTATTGAATTAAGTCAATGTTCTTCAAATATTGCAAACAGTATAGTACACTCATTACATCCCCACTAGTTTTTTAATTTTAACAAGTTGGGTAAAATTAAAGGCACTTGCAATATATGATTACCCTTGACTAATTAATTTCATGATATAAAATTGAATATTTTGAAGGAGTTAGTAAGAGGGATTTGTTGTCACTAGCTGTACAGCTCATAAAAAATATTTGATAAATCATACTTGCTCCTAATAAACATATTTAAAAATATTAATTTAACCAAAAAAATATTTTAGGAAGGCTTTTTCTAGGTAAGTTTTTTTTCTTCATTTTTTTCAAGTTTCAACTCAACCATCACCACCACCACTAAAAAATAAAAAACAAAATAAACAAAAAGTTAGAAAAAATCAATTTATCACTATTTTTGGTCTCACTTTCAGATTAATTAAAAATATACAATAATGTCAAAATGTAGCACTTCCCACATCTATATCATTTTTGCATAGAATAGGTCTTTAAATGGTTGAACCACGATCTTGCACGCAAGTGACTATAGTTTTTTTCTCTTTTTTCAAATTAATTGTGTTCGAAATTCACTGATTCAATTAATTTATATTAGATTTGTGTGTGGTCCGTTAAAGAGGAAACACTTTCTATGAAAAATTTATTCATTTAAGAGTGTTTGAATTCAAACGTATAATTTATGTTAGACGAAAAAATTTCAACTAGCATATCATGTATGCCTTCTTAGTGGAACTAGAGTTTATCCCTTGGCTATATAAAGGTGTGACCTAACTATATATAGAGTTTATGAGCTTGGATTTTTGTGTTTTTACCTATAATTTTTAATTTAAAATATTAAAAAATGGCACATTAAATTGCTTAAAATGACTTATAACTGCAAATAAAAATTAAATTGGATCAAATATACCCTTAAAGTATGTGTTTAGATACAAATATGTGAAATATGAATATTTTTTTGCCTAATTTGGAGTATCGATTAAATTTGAATTGTGTACTGCAGAATTCATTCTGGGTATAGCGCTCCCAATAAAATTTTCTACGCAATATCTCTAATTAAGAGTAGAACAGTCTCACCACTAAACTACAAACCATGTCGATTTCATAACAAGATAATTACTCCTCTTGTTGTTATCTCCAACCAAAAAGTAGGCTAAAAGAAGACAATATTTTAATAAATATGTTCAATTATTCCTCGAGCTCACAAATCATTTTTGATGTTATATTTAATCATACACAAAATTTTAACTTTTAGATTTAATATATACATATATAGGGTTTAAAATTATATACAATAATACAATTAAATCTCACTAAAGCTCCCCCAATATTCTCACTTGACTTTTTCAGAATCTTAGTTATGACTAATCTTATTTTATATCTCTAGTGACCTTATTATATGCGTGCTTAAATATAATAAGACAATTAGTATAGTACAATGTTGTTGACAACTTTACAATAAAGACGAGGTTGTTTGGTTGAAAATAAAATTATTTTTTGAAACTATGATAGGTAATTGATTTTTTAATATCAGACTTATAATTTACGACTTTAATATAAACTTTATCTTGATTTTAACTGTTGAAAATATCTATTAAATCGGGTCTATACATAAGGAGTGTTAATTAAGTGTATTCGTTAGTCCATTAGTTTGTTCTTCTCCTAAGTTCTGAATCCTAGCCTATTATAATATATATTGAATATATCATTATGAGTGTTGTAAGAATATGGATTTTCCATGTTAGTATGACGGTTAGAGTTAGTATCCAAATCAGAAAACACTCTGCATCTTTTGAGGATACCTATGATGTCGCTCAAGAGAGTTCATTTGCTTTGTGAAGATTTCTAACGTCAGATGATATAAATCGTGATTGCTACAGATCTGCTTATAGAAACCTGTAAATTTTCTAACTAATATTTATCGATTGAAAACTAAATTAACTAATACTCATAATTTAATATTAAATTAACCAAATGATCCCTAATTATATTGTTATTAAGAAAACTAAATAATTAATATCTTTTAAAATGAAATCATTTTTTTAGCAAAAGTATCTCAGAATGACGTATAAAGATCCTCTTCCCACAAATAAATTGATGTGAAATCATTATCCACTGTTTTTTTTATTTGTTAGAATTTTATTAATTTTTTCAAAAGTTGTGGGGATAACTCATATAATAAATTAATTGAAAAGATTAGGATATTCTATTGTTTAAATAATTTTTTTGCTTTCATTTTCTTATTCACTTGTCCCCTTTGAGGAGGATAATTCTAACGTTTAAGCTTCAAAGTTTTCAAATATTCCCTTTTTAGAAATTTTTTTCATTAATAGGCAGACCAAATATATTTTTCTTGGAAAGCGGAGCGGATTTATGGTGTCGATATGAAATTTGTTTTAATTCAGTATTTTTGATATAATATATAATTTTTTAAATAAATATTATATTTAAATTTAAAATTTTTAAAAATATGAGTACTAAAAATCTTAAATGTCAAATATATAGAGTTAAATTGTGTTTGTCACTTACTATTATCGATTACTACCACTTTCATATCTAATTTATGCCATCGTCTGCCTTTAACTAATATTTCACTAAAAGAGTGAAAAGGTAGGAGGTTTGAGGGAGGGATAATTGTTGCAAGTCGATTGTCATCCATTATTACTATCATCCTAATTTATTATCGTGTTCAATATCTAACACAATTAGTGATTATCACCATAATTAGTTATTATTGTTATCCATCATAATTATCAGATGTCACCATCAATTACCACAATCAACTATATCATTATCAACCAATATATCCTTAATCTTCTGGTATTTATAGTATTACTCTTATAATTTCTTCTACTTTAAATTTTTTATTATAATATTAATTAATTGTAGTTACTGCTTCTTTTTCTTTTTCAAAATGTATTGTCATGCTAACTTTCGTTATTTCTTTTCCCGAATTTCTTTGATATGTTTTTCTTTGAACTCGATCTATAGAAAATAGTTTATTTACCTCCCAAACTAAAGATATGATCTACATACAATCTAATACTATACTCATCAAACTTTCCTTATAAAATTACACTAAATATATTATTACACTAACTAATCATCAAGAATAACATATCCTCAATTCTATTATCCAAAAGTATGAAGAAAAAAATAAAAAGATTCTAGATAGAGAGGGATGTATGAAAACAACTTGTGTATTTAGGTATCTTCCAACTAAATTTATGCCCAATTCATAGGTATATTGATAATATAAAATGTGTATGGACCCCTAACGTTTTTCTCACGCCCAATTACGACTTTAATGTTTTTGATATTGACTATTCATAGACTTCCACTTTTTATGTGCTATTAAGTCCATCATTTCATTTTCACAAAGGGAATTTATAGATGCTGTGTATGAAATAAAATTCCAATGTCTATTTTAAAAAAAAGAAAAATACATAAGGAGAAAATGATAAAATAAAATGCTACTACCAAAATTTAGGCTGCATTTACTCACTTAAAAAAGTCATTATTTTTCCGCTGAAATTTCTTACTGAAAAATGTTCAGTACTTATATTCATAGATATTTTGATTGAATCGGTGAGAAAAGAAAAAAATATTTTTATATGAAAAAATTAGAAAGTTTCCTACTATTTCAATGATAATATGTTTTACACTGTTAGTTTTTTAATAAGATGGTTCGATGATAAAATGACTGAAAAAATCATATTCAATAACATAATTTTTTCACTCATTCTCACTGGAAAAACCATTTCTTTCTAATAGTGACTTTTGCTATTTAGTGGTTATTTGGTTTAAAATCAGATTATCAAGGAATTATAACCAATATGATAATCTTGAGATACAATCAAGATTATCTCTATCCACCTTTTTTTAAAAATAAAACAGTTAATTTCATGATTGTGATTTGTGATATAAAATTATTCGAATTTTGTTAGTTATATTCTCAATTAAACACATGATAAATTTTACCCAAACAGATACATTGAGATAACTCATAATTTAATTTCTCCAATCAAACAACTCCTTATTGAACAAGCCTCCTTAAAATTCCAGTATAGATTATATACATATATGATATGTAGCGGTTATCTCTCTTGTGATTTGATATTAGATATTAAAATCATGATCGATGCAATATTTCAAAATTTCGTCCAATAAAATTTCAACATTATGACGTTTTGGAGTTAAACATTATAAACTCTTTAAGATTTCAAATATCGAAATATTTATTCCCTTTTTATTCGTTTCCTTAAATTTAATAAACACACACACGCTTTCTTAATTTACTTAATTATATATAACTGTTTATTTCATAATATTATTCACTCATACAAACCATACATATTTTACATATATTTAGAACATACTAAGAAATACTTTTTCCTGGCGGGAGAAGTTTCTACTCACTCACAGAGGTACTTAACATTTTTTCTCTAATGGATATTTTAAAGAAAAGATAGTCTGCCTCTTCTAAGTGAAATTCTTCTTCTTTTATAGATATAAGAGGGACTAAATATTACAATTTTTGTTTTGCAGGTTTTCCTTCAAAATTTTGATATTTTTTCTTTCGTCCTTCAATCAATCTTGTGAAGATGCTGATGGCCGACCTGTTGTGATGTCTCTTTTTGACTAAAGAGTATATATATATATGCATAAATCTAAAATATATGCATATGATTTTTGTAAATGTGAGGAATTAATTGTTTGTTTGGCATATTCTTGATTGAATCATATTATAGATCAAAGTACTTAGAATACTTTACTTTATAAGAATATTTTGCAACCACACCAAAATTATTCTATGGAAATTGTGACCTTTAATTTTGTCCTTTTCTCAAAAGTAAGATATATATTGGTGCAACAAATAAAGGACTTTGGTGGAACATAGATGATGATTTTTCATGTTAAATATATCAATATATATAAACATAAATCAAAGACATAAAAATGTGGAGTCCCTCTCATTTGAAAAGGAAAAGAAAAAAAAGTGGAAAATAATATAAACACTCTAATGTGGAGAAAGAGTATATAAATAAAAAGAATTGTTGGACCACGTTGTTTTTTTGTTTTTTTTTTAAAAAGACCACGTTATTCTCAATGTTTGATTTAAGATCAATGGCTCAGCAAAATTAGGAACCGTAAAAATATTAGCTCAAAAATATTTATATGTAATCTATAAGTAAATACTACGAGAGTAGAATGGGGTGGAGAGTACTGAGGTTTTGGGGTGACGTGGTGGGAATGTGAGATGATTAACAAGTGCGGGTTGGGGACGATGGATAGATGGAAAGGAGACAATAAACTTTGAATACTTCCTCTGTTTTTATTTATATGTCACTATTTTTTATTTTACATGCATTAAGAAATTAAGTAAGTTTAATATTCTACCCTTATTTTATTTTTTTGAGTCAACTTTTCAATCAATAAATATGAATTAATTTATTTTGATTAATTAATTCGACCAATGAACATGAATTATTCACTTAGTTTTTCTATGTTGGTCAAATATATATTTTCAAGGCTAATAACTCATAAGGGTAAAATAAGAAGAATATTGTAATTTATGCATCGATTTTATGAAATGACAGATATTATGTATTAACTATTTATAGTAAGGATGACGTATAAAAAGGAACAGAGGGAGTATGGCTTATAAAACTTGTTTTCCGTAATTTTATTTAAGAAAGTAATTTTTCTTCATTTTAAAAAACTTATCTTTTCTAAAAAAATATTTTGGAATCAAAAAAAGAAAATGTCAGGGAATCAAAATGAGGGTCAATTTTTTATTAAAAATTTATTCAGTGTGATGCCTAAGTTATTGAACCAATTAAATATTTAATGCAAACAAATCCCTTTAATTTCAAGTGGCACAAAATGAGTTGTTTAGCAACGTGGCTGCATGAACATTGGAAAATTACTTTTAAAAATTTGCAGTATCTTTGTATTTTAATATTTTAAAAGATACAACCAGTATAAGCGAAATCGTGGAACAACTATAAAGTTATTTTCGTGTGATCTATAGATAGTTAATTTTGTGTGATCTATAGAAATCATGAAGCAACACAATATTTGTATTAAGATAGACTGTTGACATAACATTTTTTGAAAAACGCGGCCCTTCCCCCGATCCTATTAACATATTGCAGAATATTTTATGCATTAGGCTGTCTTTTACAAAGATTTTCAAACTTACATTTTCTTTTATATAAATTATATTTGTCCAGCTTAAAGCTTTTTGTGAAGATCTAATTTATATAATTAAATATAGCTTATGAAAAAGATTGCCTTTATATGCAAATCTCTTAACTTTTTTCTCTGTACACTTGACACAAAATACATAAAAGAAAAATAAGAAATAATTAGTGTAAAAGTAGGGTTCATTAATTAAGTAATCAAACGTGGTAAATATTAAATGAGATTATCTCAATCCAATAAGAGATGATTAATTATTTCAATTTTGATCCAATCATTAATTCGATGATAAATCAAACTTTGGATTAATTAGTAGCTTAAATAGTAGTTAACAAAAATACGATTTCTTGAATAACACTTGCCTCCGTGAAATAGTATACAAGAAATAAATGCTCAACAAGCTTATGATATAAATAATATATATTATTGAATTAGTTAACCGTTTATTGAAATAGATGATTGTGTTAGTTAATAGAGAAAAGGGTTCAAAACACACCTAAACTATGGGCAAAATTGTTGTTACACATATGAACTTTGCGGGGGTCCTATGACCCCAGACTTATTTTTAGTGTAGTTTTATGGATATTATTGGCTTAGTTAGAGCAGCAAGTGGACGAGCGTACAAGAGGCGTGTGAGGATGGTCTTAAAATTATTAAGCCAATAATACCCATAAAAATACACTAAAAATAAGTCTGGGGGGTCATAGGACCCCCGCAAAATTCATATGTGTAACAACAATTTTTCCCATAGTTTAGGTGTGTTTTGAACCGTTTTCCTTAGTTAATATAAAACAATAATGTTCATCTAGCTAGATATCAATAATCTATTTTAACGAAGTTGAGTTGTTCGATTGAAACAAGACTTAAATGACTGTCTGCATGAAATATCTTGATAAATTTAAAGACTGACTATCAAAATAAACCTAATTTATGCACATGTCACTGGTTGGTGGTTTTTTTATAAATTGATTAGTTAAAGTTATAGAACCATGTCAGCAAATTTAAAAACTTAAGGACTAAAACGACAGGTTCAACGGCTTCCACTATAATAACGAAATTGATTGTGACTTTAATATGAATATCAAATATCTCGAGAGAAAAAAACAAACAAAAACAAATTACCTCGAATAGCTTTTTTACGTTTCACAATTATTTTCTTGAAATATTCTATCGATGGCTTAAGGAGATTGAACGCAATTAATCTCATTAACCACTTGATCATTATCATTAAATTATTAGATTAATTACACATTCTTTGGCAAAGTCAAGTGGTTGAATAAGTGTTTTTTTAACAATGTTGAAAATACTTTTTTTTTGCAATGTTAACTAAATTATGAATAGTACATAGAGTGGGTCAAAATGTTTTGTAATGTTTTTTTTAACTTTATTTAGACATCTTGTTGGATATCTCAATTAGTCGCAATGTAAGAAAACTTTCATATATTAATTATTTTTTTTTGTTAAGCTCAAGGTTTATTTCGTTTGTTCAGTATTTGTTGGTAATCATTTAAAGTTGAAGTAGAAATAAAAATCCTAAATTGTTTAGAATTTATTATTTACAGTAGTATTTGTTTAATCGGAATATAGTCCTTGAGTTTTCTCACATGGTCTTGAACAATTTTCATGTGTTTAGCTATTTTTTAGGTCAAATTGCACTCAACATTTATTTCTTTACCACATCTGATTCCGAATAAACTGAAAAATTTGGATTGACACCAAACATATTAAAGTCTCCTTACATACCTAGAAGTCTTTCATTCCTAGCTAGACTTTTAAGAGACTTCTGGTTAATAATAGAGAAATTTCAATCATCATAGACAAAGTTGATACTTAAATTATGAGTTTGATCGAATCCTGGATTTTTTGCTCAAAACCTATTTTTTTAATTAAATACATACTAGGAAGATGAGATCGCTCTGCTGCATAGACAAGACTTGTACCATACTTTACTTACTAGCTCGTGTAGTACTCCCCTATCATTAATTTAAAATTCAAAAACAATATAATTACTTCTCAACTTAGCTTTAAGCTTTAAATTTTGACTCCATCTTTATTTAATCAATCCACCACATTCCTTGGTGCTTGAGTGAGTCAAAATGTTGATGAATAAAGAAATAGAAATGGTTGAGTACAAGGTAATGAATGAAGTCTTCAATCAACAAAGTCAAGTCAATGCCTGTCTGTTTACATTAGAATATATTATATAACTATCAAATTGCTTCATACTTTAATTTCACCCCCCTTCCCCCCCTTTTACATCCAAATTCATTGTTTTAGAGCTTCATATATTCGTTTAATATAATAATCATTATTTGAATTAATAACTTGTACTAGCACTCCCTAACCAGGATAGGGCGGAGTCATTTTCGGAGTAGCACTTTCTATCAAGAATTTTTTCAATAGAGAGTTTAATTTCGAGATTTCTGATTAAAGGAGAAACAAACTCCTTCACTACACCACATTCTTTGATGATTATGCTTTCAAAAGGGTTGATTGCCTTTTCTCTTCTTCTATTTTTCACTTGATATCTGTTATTCATATTAAGACTCGAGAAAATTTAATTGAAAACATTGCATAGCTCATTTTTTTAGGACCGTTTCCAAAATAATTTTTTCTATTTTTAGGATGGCCCCATTTGAGGTTTTGTATAGAGACTTACTTAAAGATGAACTCTTTGAATACAGACTTACTTAAAGATGCTATGGAGCATGTCCGTATGATTGAGGGTAGACTATATTGACAACTAAGAGTCGACAGAAGAGGGCTCGATTTTTATTTTTATTTTCATTTTTTAGAGTGGTGCTACTAAAACAAAACATGTTAGTAAACTATTGACAAATTTTAGCCAACTAAGCTAATTTTTTTATTTTTTTTAGTGTTGTTGAAAATGTGCAATATAGATTTATTCAATTAAAAGGATATCCACTATCTCCAATTTGATTGAATCATTTTTGTTTTATCCTCAACTTGTAATTATTTTTAAAAATAAAATAAAATTGGGAAGTCTCGTCAACGACGACTATACATAGTGATAAATCTTTATGTGGAAATATTGAATCTTATTTATCACGTCTTTTTTAGGTTGTGGGGCTGGATTATGACATCAAGTGGAATATTTTAGTAGCCGGTGTATTAAGCTATTGCTATGTATAAAGTATGAAAAAGAACGTTCGATGAGTGACTGATTCAAAAAAAATTATTAGGGCGATTAAAAAATTAATAGAAAAATCATATAAAGAAATCAATATGAATCAACATTTACTATATTACAAACATAAAATAATTTTTGACCTAACATAACAACTTATATGATCCGTTACTTGTGGTGTAAAATAAACATTAGATATTTGTGTGACTGTATAAATTATTTCATTAAGGCTTAAAAAGTAATTTTACAATGAAATTGTTTTTAATTATATAAATTGGTCGTTATTTTTTGAACGATTAAAATAACGTATCACATAAATTGAGAAAAAATATAATTTTCCGATAAAGAAGTTCGCATGAATCCCCGTGTAACTCCAACGATGGGACTATAAAACTTAGTCTAATAAGAAAATAATAGGATTATAATAAGCTTATGTATTTGAGAGTGTATACTGAACTACTAGTAATATTTACCAACAATAAGTTATAAATCTAATAATTATTAGTTTTTTTTTATTTCTTATTCAGTATTCTGTATTGAAGTCTCCAAATAAAAATTGCTCCCTATCAATAATTTTTTCATACATAAAAATCGAAATCGAAACCTTTAATTAACCTAGACATAATTTATGGCACGATAAAAAGTAATAATAGGAAATTGAATCTTAGAAAACAAACTTTAGATTCAATTTCAGATTCTCAAGATCGATGACTTTTACTTTTTATACATATATACAAGTCTCCCAAGAACTTTTGTCTTTTAATTTTTCCTTCCGTGTTTGATATCTAAATTATTGGAGTAGCGATTTCATAAAATGAAATATAACAAATAATTTGAGACTTATTTTGTCATCCATAAGATGGAAACTCCCCCCTTAGTCACAAAAGATTGTTTGATGTCTTGTCAACATGGACATGAAAGTTTGGATTTCTCATTTGGTGTTTGACATTAGCATTGGAGTTCGACTATTCAAAATTTATGCTTTGTAGGATTTCATTCGAAAAAAAGTGTTTTTTACCAAAGATTTTTTCATATGTAGAGCTCAAACATGAAATCTCTAATTAATGAAAGAACAATTTGTCATCCACTGCACCATATTCTTTGACAGTGACCAAAAAATACTTTTAAAAGGTTTAATTATTATTAGAAATAATAAGACTAGAAATATATTAACAAAGATTGTGGTGGAGTGGTAAGTACTCTTTCATCCTTAACCAAGAGGTCTCGAGTTTGAGTCCCCTTGAATACGAAGTCTCATTTGTTAGAGAAAGCTTTACCTCCAAACGTGGGACTTTCCTATACCGGACATTGAATGGAAAAAAAAAACTAAAAATATATCAAAAGGGGCAATTTCATTATTGGTCTTCTGATAGAAACCATGGGTTACTAGTTCCTTTATTTTCATATTTACTCATTCATTTGAACAAACTCTTTATTCCCTTTTTAAATTAAATTAATTTTGGGACAAGCACTTTGTTTTCATTATGGTACTTTTCTTTTAAACAAACATAAAAGGGGAAAAATCCTCTCTTTTTGTTTATATATAAATTGATAAAGTAAATAATTTTTATACTATCAATATAATTTAATTTGCACGTTGTCCTCTTAATTTCGAAGTTACAAATTTTACTTATTATGAAAACTATCCATAATTAATTCGGTATGATAATGTAAAGTATTATAAATTGAACTCTTTCTTTTAATAGAAAGATGTTTTCCCTTTTCTTCTTCTCACCCTCTTCTCTATCAATATTAACTATATATTGATAATGAAACCATCAAATTTAGGTAATCTTAGTCGTTTTTTCGAAAGATCTATTATGATGGAAGAGTTAGACCAGACTCTAACCTATATATATTAAAATTACACGAAAAAGGAAATAAATCTTAACCTATGTTACAAAGTGAAGGCGGGATATATCCACTATATTACATATTTGTACAAAAGAGTTTTGATGAGAATCATGAGTAGTCACATCTATTAAATACAAATAAAGATGTTAACACCAAAACATGAGCAAGATTGTTAGTTATCAACGACAATAATTTAGTTTTCCTTGCGTTTGAATTTGAAATTCAGGATTTTATCATTGGTAATAAGTAAGTTTTGGACTGTTTTTCCAAATTAACTAACAAGTCAATAGTCTCAACTTGTTATTTTTTAAAATTTGGAATTGTGTGTTTGATGTGTTGAAGTTTGTGCTACTACAATAGTGGCAAATATTTGTCAACTACTCCCAATTGACATTTGATATTTATTAGTTAAAATAGGAGGGAATAGTAATGACTACTACTAAGTTACAAATTGAGTGATGGACAAAATTGATCACTACTAAAAAAATCGATTTTTGACGTTAAAAAAAAATAGATCTTTGAAAATTGAGTTCGTTAAAAAATATTTTTTTAAAAAAAAATAGGTTAAAACCAACTGCCAAATCGATTATTCGATTGATTTTGGGCCTTTTTTTTTAATAGTAGTGTTTGGCTTTAGCTTTAACAATCAA
>JAJOOO010020086.1:0-11097 GCA_029582685.1 Solanum piurae
ATACATCTCAGACTTATTGTATCTTTGTATACACACAGAGTTTACAAGCATGTTTTAAACAACTTTTCTTTATATTGCACTTGTTCTAAATTGCTTTATATTGAAATGAGTCAGTCAGGTTGAGTTGAGTTGAGCTTGGTAAGTTATTCAGCTCTCCTAGATTTCCTTCTAGCCTGTTGTTTAGTTTTCCAGCTCGCATACTCGTACATTCCATGTACTGATGCCAGTTGGCCTGCATCTTATTATGATGCAGACGCAGGTACACAGGATCAACATCCAGCACGCCGTTGATCCAGTTGTGCACTCCAGAGTCAGTGGTGAGCCTCCTTGCTTCCGTAGGACTCAGTTATTTTGTTCTCTTAGTTTTGTGTTATTAGGATATTGTGGGGCCTGTCCCAACATCCATCTCAGTATTTTTAAAGGCTTCATAGATAGTCAGTCAGTTAGTTTTGAGTCTCTCATGCATGTATATATGTAAATATTTTATTTTGGGACTCGAGTTGCCTTTTGGCCAGATTTTATCAGTTGGGTTGCTTTATAACCTTTCATTGCATTGAGTTATACTTTTGAGTTAGGTTTCCGTTGAATTGAGAAAGCCAGGCCAAGGGTTCGCTTGGGGCAGCAATGGTCTTCGAGTGCCGGCCATGCCTAGGGTGTAGGCTCGGGGCGTGACAAATTTGGTATCAGAGCACAGAGTTCAAGAGTCCTAGGGAGTCTATGAAGCCGTGTCTGTAGAGTCCTAGTTATCGGTGTAAAGCGCGCCACATCTATAATTAGGAGGCTGCAACATTTAGAAAGATTTCTCACTTCTTTCACACTCATCTCGTGCGTTAGAGTTTATGTCTAAAAAGTTTCTTTCTAATACATGCTTGCGCGTGTTTCAGATAGTCATTCCTTCACGAAGAGTTGGCAGAGGGCGTCTTCCTAGACATTATGTTGAGGAGCAAGAGTTACCTTATGCACCGGGAGTGCAACATCAAGGGGACGTTTCTAATGCCGAGTTCAGAGAGGCAATTAGAATTCTGAGCCCAGCTGTAACTAATCAGATTGGTCAGCAAAGGGGAGCTCGACATGAGGGAGCTGATACTTCAAGGATTCGTGAGTTCTTGGGGATGAATCCTCCGAGTTTCATGGGTTTGAGCACTACTGAGGATCCAGAGAACTTCATTGAGGAGCTGAAGAAGATTTTTTATGTGATGCGTGTGGTAGATACTGAGCCAGTTGAACTAGTTGCGTATCAATTGAAGGATGTTGCTAGAACTTGGTTCGACCAGTGGTAAGGGGGCAGGGTTGAGAATGCACCACCTCCAAATTGGGCCTGTTTTGAGGAAGTTTTCTTGGGGCGTTTCTTTCCTCAAGAATTGAGAGAGGCCAAGGTACGTGAGTTCCTCACGCTTAAGTAGGAGTTTTTAAGTGTTCATGAGTACAGTCTGAAGTTCACACAACTTTCCCGTTATGCTCCGGAGATGGTTGCGGACATGAGGAGTAGAATGAGCTTGTTTGTTGTTGGGCTGTCTCGTTTGTCGAGTAAGGAAGGTAGGGCTGCAATGCTTATCGGGTACATGGACATATCAAGGTTGATGGTATATGTGCAGCAGGTTGAGGAAGAGAAGCTGAGGGACAGAGAAGAGTTCAGGAATAAGAGAGCTAAGATCGGTAATGAGTCTGGGCAGCAGAAAAGTAATTCAAACCGTCCATCCTTTCAGCAAAGGCAAAAGGGACCTGCTCCATCATCTTCTAGTGCACCTGCACCCAGATACAAAGGTGATTTTAATGGCCAGAATTCAAAGGACTTCAAGGCTAGACCAGCACAGTCTTCAGGTAGTGTGGTGCAAGGGAGTAGTAAGCCTCCTGCCTGCACCAAGTGTGGTAGGAACCACTCAGGTATTTGTCGTGAGGTTTCCATTGGTTGTTTCAAGTGTGGTCAGAATGGACATTTTATGCGAGAGTGTCCAAAGAACAGGCAGGGTAATTGGGGCAATAGAGCACAGTCTTCTTCAGTTGTTCCGCCAGACAGGATGACACCTAGAGGAGCTACTTCTAGTACCAGCAGAGGAGCAAATCGCCTCTATGCAATCACCAGTCGCCACGAGCAAAAGAATTCTCCAAATGTTGTCACTGGTATGATCAAAGTCTTTGCTTTTGATGTGTATGCTTTGCTAGACCCAGGAGCAAGTTTATCTTTTGTAACTCCTTATGTTGCAAATAAACTTGATGTTCTTCCTGAAAGACTTTGTGAACCCTTTTGTGTTTCTACACCTGTTGGGGAGTCTATTCTAGCAGAAAGAGTTTATCGTGATTGTCCTGTTTCTATCAATCACAAGAGCACCATGGCTGATTTGGTTGAGTTAAATATGGTAGATTTCGATGTCACTCTAGGTATGGATTGGCTTCATGCTTGTTATGCATCGATAAATTATAGAACTCGAGTGGTTAAGTTTCAGTTTCCGAGTGAACCAGTCATAGAGTGGAGTAGTAGTTCAGCAGTGCCTAAGGGTCGTTTCATTTCGTACCTTAAGGCGAGAAAGTTAGTTTCAAAGGGTTGTATCTATCACTTAGTCCGAGTTCATGACTCTAGTGTTGAGATACCTCCTTTTCAGTCAGTTCCTATAATAAGAGAGTTTCCAGAATTTTTTCTTGATGATCTACCCGGAATTCCTCCTGAGAGAGAACTAGAGTTCGGCATAGATCTCATTCCTGATACTCGTCCTATATCTATTCCACCATATAGAATGACACCAGCAGAGTTGAAAGATTTGAAAGAGCAGTTGAAAGATCTCCTAGATAAGGGTTTCATTCGACCGAGTGTCTCACCTTGGGGCGCTCCGGTCTTGTTTGTGAGAAAGAAAGATGGTTCCCTTCGGATGTGTATAAACTACCGTCAGTTGAATAAGCTTAGCATCAAGAATAAGTACCCTCTTCCGAGGATTGATGATCTTTTCGATCAGCTTCAGGGTGCCGCATGCTTTTCGAAAATTGACCTCAGATCAGGCTATCATCAGTTAAGAGTAAGGGAATGTGATATTCCAAAGACAGCTTTCAGAACCAGATACGGTCATTATGAGTTTTTGGTCATGTCTTTTGGTTTGACCAATGCACCGGAAGCTTTCATGGATCTTATAAATAGACTCTTCAAACCTTATTTAGATATGTTTGTTATTGTCTTTATTGATGACATACTAATCTATTCAAGGAATGAAGAAGATCATGCTAGTCATCTCAGAATAGTTCTTAAGACTTTGAAAGATAAGGAGTTGTATGCCAAGTTCTCTAAGTGTTAGTTTTGGCTTAAGTTTGTGGCATTCCTAGGCCACATTGTGTCTGGTGATGGAATTAAAGTTGATACTCGGAAGATTGAAGCAGTGCAAAACTGGCCTAGACCCACATCTCCAACTGAAATTAGGAGTTTCTTGGGATTAGTTGGCTATTATAAAAGGTTTGTAGAGGGCTCTCGTCTATTGCATCTCCTTTGACCAAGTTTACTCAGAAGGCAGTAAAATTTCAATGGTCTGAAGCTTGTAAGAAAAGCTTTCAGGAATTGAAAAAGAGGTTGATTACTGCTCCAGTTTTGACCTTACCAGAAGGTACTCAAGGTTTCGTGGTGTATTGTGAAGCATCTAGAGTTGGTTTGGGTTGTGTCTTAATGCAGAATGGCAAGGTTATAGCTTATGCCTCCAGACAGTTGAAGGTTCATGAGAAGAATTACCCAACCCATGACTTAGAGTTGGCTGTTGTAGTGTTCGCTTTGAAGATATGGCGTCATTACTTGTATGGTGTGCATGTTGACATATTCACTGATCACAAGAGTCTTCAATATGTGTTTACTCAGAAAGAGCTTAATCTCATACAGAGGAGGTGGTTGGAATTACTCAAGGATTATGACCTGAGTATTCTTTATCACCCAGGTAAGGCTAATGTTGTTGATGATTCTTTAAGCAGGTTGTCTATGGGTAGCACTGCCCATATTGAAGAAGGAAAGAGCGAGTTAGTAAAAGATGTGCACAGACTAGCACGCTTGAGAGTCAGACTTATAGATTCCGCAGAAGAAGGAATAACGGTGACGAACGGGGCCGAGTCATCTCTAGGGTCAGAAGTGAAAGAGAAACAAGATCAAGATCCTATTTTGCTTGAGTTGAAGGCAAATGTTCAAAAGCAAAGAGTATTAGCTTTTGAACAAGGGGGGATGATGTATTGAGATTTCAAGGTAGATTGTGTGTACATATGGTAGATGGACTCCAAGAGAGGATTATGGAGGAAGCTCATAGCTCCAGATATTCCATTCATCCGGGTTCCACAAAGATGTATCGTGACTTAAGAGAAGTTTATTGGTGGAATGGCATGAAGAAAGGCATTGCTGAATTTGTTGCTAAATGTCTAAATTGCCAGCAAGTGAAAGTTGAACACCAAAGGCCCGGTGGTTTAACTCAGAATATAGAACTTCTAGAATGGAAGTGGGAGATGATCAATATGGATTTCATCACAGGGTTGCCAAGGTCTCACAGACAGCATGATTCTATTTGGGTGATTGTCGACAGAATGACAAAGTCAGTTCATTTTCTACCGGTAAAGACTACCCATTCAGCAGAAGATTATGCCAAGTTGTATATTCAAGAGATAGTGAGACTTCATGGGGTCCCAATCTCCATTATTTCAGATAGAGGTGCACAATTTACTGCGCAATTCTGGAAATCTTTTAAAAAAGGCTTGGGTTCAAAGGTGAACTTAAGTACTGTATTTCATCCTCAGACTGACGGGCAAGCAGAGCGTACTATTCAGACCTTAGAAGATATGTTGAGGGCTTGTGTGATCGATTTCAAAGGTAATTGGGATGATCACCTACCTCTCATTGATTTTGCCTACAATAACAGTTATCACTCTACCATCCAGATGGCTCCATATGAAGCTCTTTATGGGAGAAAATGTAGATCTCCTATTGGGTGGTTTGAAGTTGGTGAAGCCGGATTGATAGGACCAGATTTAGTTCACCAAGTCATGGAGAAGGTGAAAGTGATTCAAGGAAGGTTGAAAACGGCACAGAGTCATCAAAAATCCTACACTGATGTTAGGAGAAGGGCATTGGAGTTCGAAGTAAATGATTGGGTATATTTGAAAGTTTCACCCATGAAGGGGGTTATGAGGTTTGGTAAGAAAGGGAAACTTAGTCCCCGGTATATTGGACCTTACCGCATAGCCAAGCGGATTGGCAATGTTGCTTATGAGTTGGAGCTACCACAGGAATTAGCAGCGGTTCATCCGGTATTTCACATCTCCATGTTAAAGAAGTGCATAAGCGATCCTTCATTGATCCTACCGACTGAAAATATTGGGATCAAGGATAGCTTATCTTATGAGGAGATTCCTGTTCAGATTTTAGATCGCCAAGTTCGTAGGTTGAGAACGAAAGATGTAGCATCAGTTAAGGTCCTTTGGAGGAACCAATTTGTTGAGGAAGCTACTTGGGAAGCCGAAGAGGACATGAAGAAGAGATATCCATATCTCTTTGAATCTGGAGGAAATGCAGATCGAGGTACTAATTTCCTTCTTAGTGCTCTTTAACTTATAATGAGCATGTTGTTGTTGTTGTTGTGTTTGCATGGTTGCTTGTTGGGTGTTTGAGTTGATGTTTCCTCCTTAGCCTAGTAAGAGTAACCTCATTCGAGGACGAATGTTCCCAAGGGGGAGATATTGTAACATCAGGCAATTTGAAATAACTATGAAGAGGCTTGAAATTTGAAATGAGTCATTTTTGGAAAGAATTTAAAAATCTGGAAATTTGGTTGTGGAAAAAAGATGAGTTTTGGCCAACTTTGAACAGTCATAACTCCTAGCTCAGGATGAGTTAGGTGTAGTTCCAGTTATGTTTGCGAAGCTCGGGGAATGATCTTTCAAACTCCGTCTAGTTTGCTCGATTCCGAGTTCGTATGAGTGAGTTATGCCCTTTGGAAGTTGGGCAGTTGGCAGGGAAATCCGTCCGGAAAATGTAAGGGTATTTTGGTCTTTTCCCCAACCAATTCTTTTGGTTATATTAATTTGTTAGACTGATTTTAGATCAGTTTTTCCCATTTTAAAAGCGTGAGAGCAAGGATTTGAGAGTGAAGAGGAGAAAGAGAAGATCAAGCAAGGTTTCGTCAAAGATCATCGTGGATATCGTCGGGGGTGATCCCTACTAGGTATGTGAGCATAGTGTTGGGTTGGTTCTTTCCCCCACACACCAAACTCGTTTTATTCCGAGAAAATATTGGTTGTGTTGTTGATGTTGTTGATTGTGTTGTTGAAGTTCCTTGTTGTCTTGGTACATGTTTCCGGTTGTGATTTTGATGTTGAATCTATTGTGTATTGAGGGTACAAATGATTCTGAATGTTTGGGGCAAGAACCTTTTATGTTAGAAGGGTTTAGAGTTGGAAAAACGAAGGAGAAAAATTGAATCTTCGGGGGAAAAGGGTGGGGCGTCGCGCCTGCCAGCGCGCCCCAAAAGAGTTTCTGAGCTTTCTCCCTTGGGGCGGCGCGCCTAGCAGAGCGCCCCAGCAGCCCCTCTGAGCTTTGAGGGCTGGTACCCCGCGCCTCTCAGAGCGCCAAGGACACCAACATTTCCCATTCATTCCCCACTTTTTCATGCATGTTCCTTGGTAATGTACCTATGTTTTATAGTTGTTTTCAACACTCTAAGGTATATCTAAACATCAAGAACTCATCCATAAACATGAGATCATTACCCTCGAATCCATAATCCAATTCGAGGAAGGTTAGGATCAAAGTCAAGCTTAGAAGTTAAGAAGTAAGTCAAAGCAAGTCTCTAAAGTTTTCAAGAGTCTTTATTGAACGTTTTCACTTCACTTTAAGACTCAAGTTTCAAGTTGAGTAAAGAGTATAAAGTTGAGTTTGTATCTCAAAAGTTATTAGGGAACTATGTATTCCCAAAGAAGTTTTAAATAAATGTTTTCACATTTTAAACAAGAGCGGAAACTGAGATTTCCAAAGGGCCTTCAGGCTAGTTTTGAGAAAAGAGAAATAGCTTTCTAAACGAAGCAAGCATCGAAACTGAGATTTCCAAGATAGCCTTTGAGCTAAGTTTTTGAGTAATTATCTCAAATCAGCAGAAAGAAATATGTTTTGAAAGCATAAGAGCTAGTACATTTTTGGGAGTAATACTGAGCACCGATTGGGGGAGCGTTCCAAGGAGCCCACAGCCCTCATAGAACCATGTAGCCATCATGGGTAGAAGAGGTTCATACTTTTTAGATGAATCCTTTTCAAATTAGACTAGTGGATCCATTAGGCAGTTCAGGTCCTATACCTTTGGCCGGGTGTAGGATGCTCTGGTAGCGTGAGGTCGATCGTTGTATCATCACTATAGCTCTTATGTGATGGTTGTCGGTTAGAGAAACTCCCACAGCAGTTAGTGTATTTTTAAATACATCAGTTCATTTGTATTTTTATATACATCTCAGACTTATTGTATCTTTGTATACACACAGAGTTTACAAGCATGTTTTAAACAACTTTTCTTTATATTGCACTTGTTCTAAATTGCTTTATATTGAAATGAGTCAGTCAGGTTGAGTTGAGTTGAGCTTGGTAAGTTATTCAGCTCTCCTAGATTTCCTTCTAGCCTGTTGTTTAGTTTTCCAGCTCGCATACTCGTACATTCCATGTACTGATGCCAGTTGGCCTGCATCTTATTATGATGCAGATGCAGGTACACAGGATCAACATCCAGCACGCCGTTGATCCAGTTGTGCACTCCAGAGTCAGTGGTGAGCCTCCTTGCTTCCGTAGGACTCAGTTATTTTGTTCTCTTAGTTTTGTGTTATTAGGATGTTGTGGGGCCTGTCCCAACATCCATCTCAGTATTTTTAAAGGCTTCATAGATAGTCAGTCAGTTAGTTTTGAGTCTCTCATGCATGTATATATGTAAATATTTTATTTTGGGACTCGAGTTGCCTTTTGGCCAGATTTTATTAATTGGGTTGCTTTATAACCTTTCATTGCATTGAGTTATGCTTTTGAGCTAGGTTTCCGCTGAGTTGAGAAAGCCAGGCCAAGGGTTCGCTTGGGGCCAGCAATGGTCTTCGAGCGCCGGCCACGCCCAGGGTGTAGGCTCGGGGCGTGACAAACATGGGGCTGATGATACTGCAGACCATGATTCATTTGTTACTAATGATCCCTCCATAAAAACACACACACATGCTGATTATTCTCTGGATCAGAATTCGATAACATCAATACAGCCTGCACCTACTCAGATTGATTCTCAGGTTTCTCAGGATCAGAATCAAGTTCCTTTAGTACAGTCTATTCGTAATCATATTGTTGTGACTAGAAGATCCAACAGGCCTGCTAAGCCTCCTATCTGGCATATAGACTACATATTGACAAAGAAGAAGACCACTTCTGGAGATTGCTTAAACTCCATTGCTAATGTAGTAGACTATCACAGTATCTCACCAGCTTATAGAAGTTATGTGACCAAGTTCTCTCAGAAAAGGGAACCATTTTCATATAAGGAGGCCCTACAGGATTCTAGGTGGATTCAAGCTATGAAATATGAGATACAAGCACTGGAAAATAATCACACATGGGAGATTGTTGAGCTGCCTAAGGACAAGAGGGTCATAGGATGTAAATGGGTATACAAAATAAAGTATAAGGCTGATGGTGAGGTTGATAGGTTCAAAGCTAGATTAGTAGCCAAGGGTTATAATCAAAAGGAAAGGCTGGACTATCAAGAGACTTTCTCACCTGTAGTAAAAATGGGAACTGTCAGGGTTGTCATAAGTTTGGCTCCTGCACATCATTGGCAAATCCATCAGATGAATGTGTTCAATGCATTTCTTTAAGGAGATTTGAATGAAGAAGTATACATGGAGTTACCTCTGGGATTTGTTCACCAAGGGGAGAAAGGGACAGTGTGCAAGCTCATCAAGTCACTCTATGGACTCAAACAAGCTAGCAGACAATGGAATATTAAACTAACCACAACCCTAATTGATTCTGGTTTTCAGTAGAGCCACTATGACTACTCATTATTCACCAAGAACAAAGGACAAAGTTTAGTGATGATGTTGATATATGTTGATGACTTACTTGTTACAGGGAATGATCACAAGTTGATATTGGAAACAAAAAATATTCTCAAGGACAGGTTCAAAATTAAAAACTTGGGTGAATTGAGATATTTTTTGGGAATTGAGTTTGCCAGAAATAAATCAGGGATCCTTATGCATCAAAGGAAATATTGTCTTGAGCTAATCTCAAACATGGGATTGTCTAACTCAAAGACAGTTGGAGCTCCTATTGAGCTGAATCAGAAGCTCACAACTACAGAGTTTCTCTTACATTTTCCTACTGGTAATGGAGATGATAGGGTGCTGGATGATCCTAGTATGTATCAAAAGTTGGTGGAAAGGTTGCTTTTACCTACAATAACAAGACCAAACATAGCCTTTGCAGTACAACTCCTAAGCCAATTCATGCACAGCCCTAAAACATCTCATATGGAAGCAGCAATGAGGGTAGTAAGATATGTCAAACAAGCACCAGGATTGGGAATACTTATGACAGTCAATGCAATTAACCAATTAATTGCATACTGTGATGCAGATTGGTTACATGGTTACATATGGAGGCTCTTTGATCTCATGGAAGTCAAAAAAGCAGGACACAATTTCAAGAAGCTCAGCTGAATCTGAGTATAGGAGTTTGGCTTCAACAGTTGCAAAAATTATATGGTTGGTTGGTCTCTTTAAGGAGTTAGGAGTGGAACTAAAGTTGCCAGTGCCTATATATAGTGACAGTGAATCTGCCATACAGATTGCAGCTAATCCAGTTTTTCATGAACGAACAAAACACATAGACATTGACTGTCATTTCATAAGGGAAAAGGTACAACTGGGAATGGTTCAGCCTATGTATCTGAAGACAACAGAACAGCCTGCAGATTTATTCACTAAAGGACTCACTCATCTACAACACACATATTTGCTTACCAAGCTAGGAATGAAGAATGTTTTCCATACTCCTAGCTTGAGGGAGGATGTTGAGCAACTAGTTAAATATACAAGTGTTGATTAGTTAGAAGTTAGTTAGAATAAATTAACAAACTGTGAGTCACTGTTAGTTAGTTAGTATCAGTATTTTTCCCTTCTGTATAAATAGATAACTTGTAACAGATTTCATAGATTTTTCAATACAATTTTCCTCTTTCACTTTCACAGATCTTAACAGTACGTACTTCCAAAAAGAAAACTAAAAGAATGAAACATTGAGGAAAAAAATTATACACCTTTGTTATTGGAAGATTGGAACATTGAACTGATGAGGATTAAAATTCCTAATAAAGAAACGATTAATGTGCCTTTTGAGAAAATTTAATTGTTCAGAGTATGTTTGTCATTTAACAGAACTTTCTTTGGCTTTTCATTTTCCGAAAAAATTGACTTAAATTTACGAAGACAACCTTCTGTCTGCCTTAGGTGTAATTACAACTTACAATAAGTCCGCTTTAGGGCTGATGCATGATGATAGTTTAACGTAAATACGTAATAATGGTTCAGTAAATAACAGAGTATTTTTATTTTTTTACTGATGATAATTTCCTTCTTATTACTTATAACATAAAAATCATTTAACTAATGGCTAGTTAACTAAAACATCCCTCTCCTTATTTTCTGGCACATATGAAAAACTAGGTGCAAGATGAAATATGAACAAGTAAGGATTTACATCCCCAAGATCATCTACCTAGGGGTACGTCCCTTCTCCATAATCTACATAAATGTAGGATACTTAGTGCATCGAGTTGTCTTTAAAATTATTCTTGAGATGAATATTATGGCCAAGGTAGTTTGGGGCCTTTAGAAGCCACTGTCAAAGTGATCAAATTTATTGATCAATATAGTTGAAATATATAAAATTTTATATACTCATAATATAACATAGTAAACTATATTTGATCTATATATTTACTGGCTATTTGTAAATTAGATCATGTTGGATTGTAATTATACCATAGTTATATAGTTATTCCAATTTGAGATTATACCAAAACTGGCAAAATCAGATATGGAGTAGAATTTAAGCTCCTAACATTAGATTCA
>JAJOOO010020087.1:0-10224 GCA_029582685.1 Solanum piurae
GCAACTATGGGGCACCTCAATCATTTCATATTCCAAGCTCCTTTTCTTTGCAACCAGTTCTTTCATGAATTTGGCGTATCCCGGCATTTCCAACAATGATTCTACCAGAGGAAGGTTAATTGATAAGATCTTGAATACTGACAATTTTTTTTTGAACTTTTCATCTTCATTCTTCTTTTTCGAACATTGGGGAAATGGTGGAGGTATCTTGGGTAAAGGATGTATGGCTTTGGAACTTGAACTTGTTGATCTGCTTCCTTCTGTGGTTCTTTAGTAAGGCTTTGTTGAATAGGCAAATCTTGTTGATACTTGCTCCTAAATCGCACAAGGCTTTAGCAAATTGAAGCATGCCAATCGTGCACGGAATTGTGAATGCTCAAGAATCTTCTCGCTTAGTGATTGAACCATTTGTCATGATTGCACTGCAACTATGGGGCACCTCAATCATTTCATATTCCAAGCTCCTTTTCTTTGCAACCAGTTCTTTCATGAATTTGGCGTATCCCGGCATTTCCAACAATGATTCTACCAGAGGAAGGTTAATTGATAAGATCTTGAATACTGACAATTTTTTTTTGAACTTTTCATCTTCATTCTTCTTTTTCGAACATTGGGGAAATGGTGGAGGTATCTTGGGTAAAGGATGTATGGCTTTGGAACTTGAACTTGTTGATCTGCTTCCTTCTGTGGTTCTTTAGTAAGGCTTTGTTGAATAGGCAAATCTTGTTGATACTTGCTCCTAAATCGCACAAGGCTTTAGCAAATTGAAGCATGCCAATCGTGCACGGAATTGTGAATGCTCAAGAATCTTCTCGCTTAGTGATTGAACCATTTGTCATGATTGCACTGCAACTATGGGGCACCTCAATCATTTCATATTCCAAGCTCCTTTTCTTTGCAACCAGTTCTTTCATGAATTTGGCGTATCCCGGCATTTCCAACAATGCTTCTACCAGAGGAAGGTTAATTGATAAGATCTTGAATACTGACAATTTTTTTTTGAAATTTTCATCTTCATTCTTCTTTTTCGAACATTGGGGAAATGGTGGAGGTATCTTGGGTAAAGGATGTATGGCTTTTGGAACTTGAACTTGTTGATCTGCTCCTTCTATGGTTCTTTAGTAAGGCTTTGTTGAATAGGCAAATCTTGTTCCTCCACACCTTGACTCTCTTCATGTTTTTGAGGGTCCTCATCTTCCATCATATCCCCTATTGCCACCTTACCACTACGGGTAACCACAACTAGCTCTCTTTCAATATAGTCCATGGGTGTTTTGGATGTTAATTAAGCTGATAACAGACTCAATTTACCCTCCAACATTTTGATGGCATCAACATGAGAATTAACTTTACTGTTCAATGATGAAAAGTCATCTTTCATTCCTTTTAGAAGACCATTAGAGCCCTCAACTTTATCGAGTATGCGCGATAACAAATCATTTACCCGAGAACTACTTGCACTCCCTTTAGATTTTGGGCTTTCACTCAGGTGAATATGGTCCTCCTCCTGACCATCCTGTTCAGCCCAATCTTTCCAATATCTCAGTTCTTCTCCTCTATAATAGCTTCAATCTTGATTCCCACCCCGCGGTTGATAGCGTGTGTGGAAACCCTCCTCGTATCTTCTGGAGTTCCAACCTTGATTCTCCCCTGGTCTTGAGTAACCGGAAGAATAACCCTCCTTATTTTGAAATACCTCACATGTTCCCTTCATATGTTCTTATATACTTTCCATTTGAGATAACAACTTCTTGATGTTTTCGTCCCTTTCCCTCTCTTTTTTGATCTGTTCGTGTGTTAATCAGAAGCAGAGTGGGGAGACTTGATAATCTTTGGTATACCATGCTTGGTTTACTTTAGTCGTACCATCTAGGAGAAATGAGGCTATTTCAAATGATTGTAACATTATTCTGCCTTGCACCAATTGATCAGTTATTCCTTTATTCACCGAGTCCAAACTACGATAAAAGTTTTGGAGCATCAATTCACCTGGTAGCCCATGCGTTGGGCATTTATGCAAAGATCCTTTGAATCTTGTCCATGACTCGTGAATTGGTTCACCCTCCTGTTGCTTGAAATTCTGAATATTGTCCCTCAGTTTCATCATTCTTGATGGAGGAAAGAATCTCTCGTGAAATGCCATAACCAACTCCTCCCATGATTTGATGGAGTTGTTTGGGCGCTCCATCAACCATTTAGTAGCTCCCCCAGTTAACGATAATGGAAATAAGCTAAACCGTATGGATTCTTGAGATAGGTTCTTGAATGATAAAGGGGTGCACAAATCCACAAAGCTTCGTACATGATCGTGTGGATCTTCGTGCTCCAACCCTCCAAATAAACCTCTCGAATGTATGAGTTGGAGTGTTGCGCTAGTAACTTCGAACATTACATTTCTGTTAGCTTGTGGCATGCAAATTTCACCCATCTAACCCATGCCGGTAGGATGATAAACACTATTAGCATCATTGATGTCATCTCGATGAAAAACACCACCGGCTGAGTGACCTGCTTGGCAGCTATTGTCCCCGTTTGTACTCATATGGCCTGTTGTGGCACACAAATACATAAAACAAAATTGAAAATTAAATAAGTAAACTACCACTAATAAGAACAGAAACTTTATTAAACTAAAAATTGTCAAATAACACCACTCCCCGGTAGAGGTGCCATTTTGATGCTTATCGTGACCAACGACACTAACCTACGGTACGAGTGTCTATGATCGTCGATAATATAGTAACCCAACTAAAGTTTGGGGTCGTGTCCCAAGGGAGTGGTTTTGAGAATTGATAGAAAAATAAAATTTAGTTCTAACTAGTCGTAGATAAATACATTAACAAGTAAAAATATAGTAAATTAAAGGGGGTGACACAAAAGTGTCAAATATCAATTTGGGGTTTGTCACAATTTGTAAAAACAACAAAAATAATAAGAAAATCAAGTATGGGTAAGAATTATTGGGGTATGACCGCAATACAAGTTGAGATAAGAAGTTGGGTACATGCCTTTGAAAGGAAATTTGTAAGATAATGGTGACTAGGCTAAGCTTTAAATGGAAATAAGTTCCCTCTCGGGCAACTTACCCCATTTCAAATGCTTTCCTCTCGGACACCCATTTGCCGCATGAAGACCAGCCTACGCCTTACCGCACTCACTCTCTAAAGCTGAGTGTTAGGGTATGGGACTAGGGCTCACCCTCTCAGGTTGAACCTCATGTCGACCCACTCCTTAGGCCATCAATCTAGTGGTCTTGGTTTCGCGACCTCCCTCTCGGGCAAGCCGAAAACACATGGGTGGCTTTGTATTTGCAACTACAAACCCTTTAGTTTAAACCATAACCACTAGGTGAAATCACCACCAAACTACATCTAACCTATCAACAAGGAAGACCCAACAATAATATCAACTCATATTTGCTAAATCACACCCCAAGAATGGGGTTTTTTTAGCCACACATCAAGAAATAACAAAATACACCTAAAATGATAGTGAAATCAAATGGGTATAAGAAATTATACCTTGATTTAAGCAAAGGAAGAAGAATGGAGAAGACCCACTTCCAACTTGGGGAAGATGAAACCCTTCTTTCTTAAAGTCTCCCACAAAACCCTCTCCAAACTTGATAGAAAAATATCCAAAAAAGTACTATTATATCCTGGAAATTAAAATTAATGTTCGACTCCTTAAAATTAATAAATAAGTTTAGTATTTATAGACTTCAAAAAATAGCGTTGGCGGATCTTTCGGCGAAGTTAGTCGACGTCGCCGAATGACTCGGCGACTCGCCCTTCTTCTGTTTCATCGCCGTTTCATGCTTGCCTTCAGCATCTTCACCTTCTGGACAATTGGACGGTATAGTACTGCTTCGCGGAACTATTCGGTGAAGCGCTGACTGCTCCGTTTATCTCCTTTTTTATCCTCTTCCTTCAGGGCTTCGCGTACTGGAACAAAGGGTGGAATCTGTCCGTTTTGTGACTCGCCAAGTGTGCTCGGCGTAGCTCAGGCTTCAGCCTCTTCGTGTGTTTCAGCCTTTTTGTTCCTTTTTGCACCTAAGTGTCCATGCTTTCACTAAAACTTCAAATACCTGAAACTTAAGAGTTATCATAAGATATTTAGACAAAATAAGAATTCGAGGACACTATTCTTATCAAAATAAAGCCCTAAATGAGTCCAATTTGTGGACTCATCAAAGGGTTGTTTGGAGGCTTGGCTCATGAGGATCCCTATGACCATATCCAGAATTCTGTGACCGTTTGTGGACCCTTCTATTTTAAGAACATATCAGAAGAGTGAGTTCGACTCTGATTATTCCCTTTTTCTTTGATGGGAGAGGCTACCAAGTGGTTAGCCAACCTACCTAGGGATTCAATTACCACTTGGGATGAACTTACTGAGACGTTCTACGTCAGATTCTTTCTTCATTTGAAGATAATGTCATTGAGGAATAATATCCAAGGTTTCAAACGCTTGGATGTTGAGCCAATTTATGAGACCTGGCTACGTTGCCAGAAGTTGCTGCTCCTATTTTTGACTCATGGAATCCCGAACGTCTTGCTACAAAATATCTACTGGAGTCTAGATTCGATTAATAGTGGTGTGGCTGACCAAATTGTCCGAGGAGGTATCATGCAGGAGCAATTTGAAATTGCATCTACTTTTCTTGATGGCATGACAAAATTCAATCGGGCTTGGTACATGAGAGAGGATCAAGTGTCTCCTTTGACCTTTAGGATGACAAAGGAAAAAATTGAAAAATACCAAGAATGAGATCAAAACATGGCCAAGATGATGACCCAAATGGATTTGTTGTTAAAACATTTCATTGGGAGTGGTTCTAAAGCTGTGAATGTTGTTGGTATTAGTGGGGTGAACCCCGATGATGCACACTTTGAGGCTCTATATAATGAGGAAGTAAGTTTCCTTGCAAATCAAGGTGGATGTTTCCGTCCGAAGTACCCAAGGCCGAGCGGGAATCAAGGTTGGAATATTGAGCGTGATGATGGTTGGAGAGAACATGATAAGGAATGGCGTGATCGTGGAACTAATTGGAAGGAGAGATGGGGACAAAGAGAGATATGTACCTCCCCATGAGCGTCAAAATCCAAAAGAGCAAAGGGTTGATTTGAAGTATTGTAAAGGCTCGAAAATCATTACCTAGTTCATGGATAACATAATTGGTAATCTTTTCTTACTTTTTATAATGTGTGGATAAAACCCCCATTCTTGGGGAGGGGGGGTGATCATGTGATTATTTGTTCTAATTAGCTTATGGGTATTATTGTTTACTGATTTGAATGTTGATTTGGAGTGGGTTTGATTGATAGCTGTGTATTAACCCATGAATTATAGTTGCGAATGCAATTCTAACATAGTGTTCTAGGCTTGTTTGAGAAAAAGGTTCTAGAATTAAGGCTATCGATTGATGATTGTAGTGATTGGGTTATCGTTGATTCAATTCGAGAGAGTGAATCTAAACTCAATCCTACCAATCTATCTCGAGAGAGTGAATCTAAACTCAATCCTACCAATCTATCTCGAGAGAGTAGATTAGTTGAGGTATTGGTCTGTTTATATTTTTATGCTTGTTGAGGTTCAAGAGAACTCGATCGAGTCGTAATAGTTGTTCGAGAGAAAGCTATTGCATCTATAGTCTTGTCTACCCACTAAGATTCAACAATTGTTAGTAAATTATAATTACCCATATAGCAAAATTAGCCTTTAATCGATCACACACCCCGAGAATTCCTCTCTACTTATCTACTCCCTTATTTTCGTAATTGTTGTAGTTGTTAATTGACAAACCTAATTCCCCCTTCTGACATTTGTTGTCAAACCCCTTTAACTTACTTTGCATTATTTTGATAATCTTTACTTCTACAAACGACTAGAGCACAACCTTCATTTTTTAATTGAATTCCATACTATATCACTCCTTGTGGGTTCGACCCCAACTCTTTGTTGGGTTTATACTAGATTACGATCGCCTATACCTAGAATTGAATGAGGTATATTTGAGCGTTATCATCTATCAAAATCACCAATCTATCATAGTTTTCATGCCCTTACAAGAAATTGAATGTCCCACAAAAAGCACACAAATATTCACAAGACAAGGGACAAACGTACAAGCACTCACGTGAGCTCACAATAGAACATCTCATCAACACAATTGTCACACCATAGGCTTGCCCCTATTTTTCATCAACATTGACTCAACTTCATTTGGTTGGAGATCTCAAAGGACTTTATTAATCTTGCAATGTAGGTTTAGGGAAGGTTAGGATATCATTTAGGTACAAGTGACTACACCCTACTTGAACACTGCACAACAACTCATCATTTCCAATTTTTCCACTCTTCAAGCTAATCCACATTTATCATTATATTTCATTGTTTTCTTCTATTATTCCCAGTCTAGATGTCGCACACAAAACCATTTTCAACTTTCGGAGGATTCAAGTCTCATTTATTCACTTTTCTTTCCTTCATTTTCAAGATCTTATATTTCACTCCTTTCTCAATCTTTTTTTAAATATTAAAGCCCTCATATGGTAAGCATCATTTCTATGAGTTTCCCAAAACACCTCCAACTTAGGATTTTAGCCTCAACTTTCACAACTTCATGCTCAAGGATGGAAGGGTTCAAAACAAGATTACTTTTTCAAAAAGGGGTAAGGCTTGTAATGTGGTTGTTAATATAAAAGATTTGGATGAACAATAATAAAATAGAGCAAAACACGAGATCCACTAAATGAAATCAACACCCAACCCCATAATCACACCCCTAGATTTGGGGTATTAGCCACACATCATAAAAATAAAAGAAATTATACTTATGATGTTACCAACCATTAATGTGTTAATATTAAGCAATAATTTGCAACATCTACTTTAATTTCAACCCTGAATTGTCAATGACAAGATTGTTTGAAAAACACAAAAACTAAGAAGTTTATTTCTCAAACTCTAAATATAATAACTTAATTCAGGATGTAATCTGTCTTCGATATACATTTTCTCTCTATTTTGGGTTACTTATTGTGTCTCAAAAATTAGCCCAAAATTCCACGTGTTATCTATTCGGCGACATTATTCGGGCTTGCCTAATACGTTTGGAGGATCACTGTTTGATATTTAGCTCACCCTTGTTTTTCTTTAGGCTTCAAGTGTTGAACCTGAGTTAACGAACTCAATCGATTTAGGCTTTCACATTTTGTGGATCACCGATTACCACCACGTTTGCCCATTCAACTTTTATTTTTACTCAGACGTCCGTCACGTTCGGTGATGGAACTTCTAGCTCGCCCATCAACTTCGGCGAATACCCTTTTCAACTTCAGTCCACTGATTTGCCTTGAATATTTTCAATTGTAAAAAACTGTTAACTTGGGCAGGTCTAGCCGATTGGGCGATCCGCCCTTTTGGTTAGGCAACTACCAGTTGGGAGTTTATTCTCCTTTTAGTATTTTTGTCCTCTTTTTCAAATATTCATCATTGCCTTGTCCTTGACCTTTCATAGCTGGAATGGAAAAGGGCCTATAATACCCCTCAACTATGTGAATTGGTACAAAATTACCCTTCTTCTACCTTTCGGGCCTAAAATGCCCTCGATGTCATCCTTTTGGCTTTATTTTGTCCTCATCTTTATCACACTGAATCACAACCTCAATTAACAAATTCATTAATGATATGTCACGATCCTATTGGCTACCCTAACAATTGATTAAAATAATCAAAAAGCCAAATACCCACCCGCCCACCCAAAAGCCCCACCCGTAAAAAATCCAAAATCTTTTAACCTAAACCATCATCCCTGAACAAACTGACCTAACTAAAACTCTCATCTCATGTTAAGGAAGACATTGATCTGTCACATCCTCATTAGCTCAAAACTCCCAAGAAGATAATCAACCTTTTTAATGGACTTTTCTTCTTCAAATTGAGAAGATTTGCTCTTTCTTTGTTGAAAGAGTAAAACATCTTGGAATTAATTTAGTTGCTCTTTCTTCATTTCACTCTGCAAAACTAATATAGCTAAGTTGTTATAGAATATAGTTTTCATGTCTATTGGTAATTATTCACCATATTTCTAAACGTTATTGTCACGACCCAGGAGTACACCCTATATGTAACATGGCGTATAAGACCCTAAGAGGTCCCATACAAACCACTTAGAATTCATAACATAAGAAATAGAACAAAAGAGATAAAAAACAAAATTTCAAGTCCAAATAATTTTATAAAAGAAAAACGAAAGTCTAAACACTTGTCTCATTAGCCATCTAGTACATAAGAATGAAATTGGGACTAGCCCATAGATACATCATGTCCAAAACTGGAAGTAAGAAAGAAACTAAAAACAAAGAAAGTCCATATTCGAAGCATGACGACTCACCAAAGCTTGGAAACTCGCAATCAACCTCTAGCCACGAAACTGAGAACCCTGACTATCAGACCCTACATTTGGGAAAATGTAGGAAAGAGTATGCGCTAGTACAAAACAATGTACCAAGTATGATAGCTATGCATAAAACATTTAAATCATGCAAAAAAGGGACATTTTCATGACTATGCAATGATCACGCTAAAACTTTAATCTTGTGAGTGAGAAAACATAAGTCATAAACCATGATCAATGAAAGTGAAAATCATATTAAAACATACTTGAGATACTTATTGAAGTAACCTTGGTTCATCATAACTTTACTTGTTTGAGGGAAGTATCCTTAACCGACCTATAAGACTGTGAGCTAGAAACATGGAATTCGGTGCCTACCCCACACCGAAAAGAGGTGTCCTACTTGCTACGGTAAGGACGATGAACTTTTAACTATTGTGGATCCACTAGTTAATGTCTATCTAGACAATCCTAAGTTGGAACATAGTTATGGGACATGGGTAATCACCACTTGTCCACTCGGTACTAAGCTTAACTTCCACGGAATAGTTCTTAATCCAATTCATCTTAGCTCATGAAGGAACATGAGTAATCGCCTCTTATCATTCAATAGATAGCATGGGTAATCGCCTCTTGACTCAACTTTAACATAATTCCTTAAACATTGGTTCATTTTAGGTGATAATATCCTTTCAACCTTAGGAACCCTTTTTATGTGAGAAAACCCTTTCACAATCATACCTTCATGTGTATATGAAAAAATCCTTTCAATAATACAACAACAACAACATCATTGATACTTTAATCTCAAAGCATTCTTAAAACATTTACATAAATCCCATAAGAACATGCTTAATTAATAATCTCCTCTTTCATAATTTGAAACCCACATCACATCATCATAATTGGAAAACATGGGATTTACATGGGTTCATGGGGGAATCATCACAAAATCATAGTGTTTCATCAATTCATGCATAAGAGATCATAACTCAATCATTTAAATCAATAATCAAGAGAACCCATGGAAATTGAAGAAAACCCTAACTCAATTGGGGATTTCTAACTTTGAAAATAGGAGAATTTGGGAACTCCATGAATGGAAGGAATCCATGGATGAAAACTATCATACCTTACTATCAAAGCCCAAGAGCAATTGAAGAATGAAGGCTTGATGTTGAACCCTAGCTTAAGTCTTCTTCTTTAACCGTCTTGAGAGAGAGAGAGAGAGAGAGAGAAATATATTTGGGAGAGAAAGACTCAACTTCTTTTGGTGAATTTGAAGAGAATGAAGTGAATGAATTAATTTGGGGTTACAAGCACTTATATAGGGGTCTTAGGCATAGGAAAAACGACATATTAATAGGATAAAATAATTAGGAAAAGACCCAACTTCCCCTAGAATAACTGCCGACCTTTGACCTATGGGCCTTGACCGAAGGACCGTGGTTTGACCGACAGTCCATCCTGCACGTCCGTTATTCGGTGTCAAACTACAATTTGAGGCCATGATCCACAGACCTCAATCCACGGACCGTGTACCCAATGACGGTCCGTTGGTCCAGGTCGTGGTTTGTTGTCCTCTGAGCCTATTTGGGTGGCCTATCCATGAACCAGACCTACGGTCCGTGGTTCACTCCACGGGTCGTGGTTGGCCTCCGTCGGATGGCACCAAGAACTTCTAAAAACTACTCCCTCTGTCCCAATTTATGTGACACATTTCGCTTTTCGAGAGTCAAACAGTTTGAGTTTGACCGAGAATTTGCTCATGAAATCTTCAAATTTTTTAAAATGAAATTTATATATTTATAAACTACATAAAA
>JAJOOO010020090.1:0-10049 GCA_029582685.1 Solanum piurae
AATGTAAGAGACATGTCATTACAGGCCGGTGAACAAGTTTTTCTTAAAGTGTCACCCATAAAAGGGGTGATGAGATTTGGCAAGAAAGGGAAGCTTAGTACTCGATAGATTGGACCATTTGAAATTCTTGATTGTGTAGGGCCAATGGCGTACATGTTGTCCTTACCTCCTTCCTTATCTGGAGTTCTTTCGGTGTTTCATGTGTCCATGTTGAAGAAGTATCATGGGGACGGAGATTACATCATTATGTGGGACTCAGTGTTGTTAGACAAGAACCTTCAGTATGAGGAAGAACCGATTGCAATTTGTGATCACGACGTTCGAAAGTTGAGGACCAAGGAGATAAAATCAGTGAAAATTCAATGGAAGCATCCTCATGTTGAGGAAGATACTTGGGAAACCGAGAAGGACATGCGAGACAAGTATCCCAAGTTGTTCAACGATTCAGGTACTACTCCACCCTTACTTTACCCTGTTTTTCCTAGTTTATCACTCAGGGACGAGTGATAGGTAAATTGGTATCTATTGTAACGACCTGTTCCCGTCGTTATAGAAAAGCCAATGGGGGAAAAATTTGGGCTAGAAAATTTTTGAGTAGTGACTTGGAAATTCCTAGCCTAGTCCAGATTTAGAGGAAATTTGAGTTAGGCGAGGTCTAGGGAAATCAGGTAATGAATGGGGAATTTAATTTTGAATTTGATTACATGAGTGGATAGCCAAGACGTTTAGGAGCCCGTATGGATTTACGGAATCGAATTCGGGCGACTAGAACTCCCAAAACTCTCTTTAAGGACCAACTTAAAAGGACCAGTTAAAATACTGGTCCTTGAAAGTACAGTATAAGGACAAGATTTTCGCTAGTCCTTAATTTCTAATTAATTAAGGAAGGGTCATAATTTCCGTCCCTAAATTAATAAATTTCTGGTCCTAAATCCCTAAAGTGACCCGACATAAGGTCATATTATAATTTTTCCTTTTAAGAAAATAAAGATAAGAATTGAAAACCCCTAAATTTGATACATCTACTACATCGCAAGAAACTCTTTATTCCTCTAAATTTTTGAGCGGCGATGCCTCTTCTCTCAAAACCTAATCTACAAGCATAGATTTATGTTTACCCTTATTCACCACTTGAAAACTCCACTAACGGATCCTATTTGTGGTTCTTCTTTTCGGAAGGAGTCCCCAAATCTTTGGTATTTGTAGAATATGTTGCCAAATGAAGACACAACATGGCATCCGCAATTTCGCAAAATTGAAGAAACCTCTGTTTCACCTCTTCGGTCCACTATGGTGAGCAGTAACTTATATTAGGGTATTTGATTAAATGCTTCTAAGAAGTGGGATATCATTTTTAGATGCGATTCATGGATTTTTTTTCATAATAATGAAAGTTCATCTTTAAGGGTATGCATTACTGTATTCCCAGAGGCTTTATAGTATAAAGTATGTGTTTCCCTTTATTGTAATCTATGGTAAATTTGTGGTTCTGATTATTGGTCAAGGTAGTTGCTTATTGGGGAGAACCATATGAGTTGTTAAGCATAGGGTATATACGTATTAGGAAGTCAAAGAATAAATATGGACAACATGGAAGGATTCAAAGCCATACCTCTGAAGGTCAGTACATTTTAAAAGGATATTTTAATTTGCCTGAAAGATGGTGTTAAGAATTTATTGATTTAGGGTAATTTCTAACTGATAATTTCTGGTTGTGATATAATACATATATAGTGATTGAAATGAATAATCTCCAACTAATATATCAATTTGACTGTCATCTGTATAGTGTTTGCATATTTGTGTGTTCATATTTCTAATGGGAATTTTTTTTGATATGGTTGATATAGGCATATGGCCCTTGCGCTATATGATCTAGTTTGGCTAATCTCAAATAATAGTACTACCTATGAAACTTACTTATATGTCGAGGATACGTACATCCACGCTGTCATTAAATATATTGTAGCAGTCATTGTGCTTATTATTGTTAACTCTACGAAAGAACTAACATATTCAAAGAGTACATCTATGTTCTTCTTGTTTGTGTTGTGTCTACCATTATGGAATAGGAAGTGCATGATATGAACTAATGGATAACACAAATTTATGGAATGTGGGAAAGATGAATGGGAAAAGAACATACGATGAATAATCCTCTGTGAGAGATAGATTCTTGATAAGTTGATGTTGATATTTCAAATGGATGTTAATCTGTAAAAGAACTAGTATAAGAAGGGGAATGAAAATTAGAACTGAAAATCTTTTAGAGAAACTGCCAAATAGATAAATTTTTCTCTTTGTTTGCTTGACATTGCATATTTAGTAATTTTAAAGTGTATGGTTTAAGGTGGAAAAGAGAATCTAGAGTAGGTATGTGATGTGGATATGGACTTGTGATGTGGATGTGGACTTGTGATGTGCATGTGAAATATGAATACCACTCCATGCTTGACTACATTTTCTTGATTCTAACTACAAGTAACTTATTGTTACTTTTCTCTCGATGAGCAGAGTTAGAGTCGGAAATGTATACTTCTTCGGTTTGAGTTCCTGGAGATGATCATATTAGTAGCTTTAATTAATTTCTTAGGAACTTCTTTAACAACTTCAACTATTCTAGTTATTTATATTTTGGGATGATTAAATTTGCTTCAAAGTCGAGTTATTACTTTTAAGAATCAACTAGCAAATACGAGTGTAGTAAGCACTGGTGGAAAGCAGAGCATTTCCTGACTAGGCACAATCACATCCAGTAGGTTGGTCCTGAAACAATTACTTAGATATCAAAGTTTTATAGATACATATGTCACTAACCAAACAGAAGATTTACACAAGTAGACTAGTCCTGGATCACCATGAGGTGTCTCGGAGAATATCCACAAGTGCATTGTTGTTCATTCGTAGGGCCAAATTGTTTTTAAGGAAACATTCAAGTTAATAGGTATCGTTATTTAGTCTCAGCCATGGTGTTGTCTTTATTTTAGTGACTTGTTATACTACAAATTATAAGTGTCGAACTTTTGAAAGTACGCATATGTTTTTGTTAGCATGTTCTATATCTGTTCAAATCAGAAACAACCTCTATACCTCACACAAGATGGGGGTGTTCTGTGTACGCCTCACTTTTTCCAAAGCGCACTCGTGATATCACATTGAGCATGTTGTTATTTGTTCTAGATCTCATCATACTTTTCCAGATCATATTTCTTACGTGCATTTCTTTTTAAAACTATTTACTTAACTTCAGTAAATGTGTCTAATGTATATGGTGAAACTTGTTTGTTTCTTGAAAATGTCTCACTGTTACTTTAAAGAAAATTCATTAATATTATTTCACTCTGATATACCCTATTGTTCTGTAATTTGGTAAATTACAGCAACTTATAAAATGGTACAAGCTTGAACAGATCATATTTACTTATAAATATGTTACTCTTTCTGCTATGAAAACTAGACAACTAGCACTTGCCATTAGCTCAATTAAAGTTGGAATTGAGACTTTGCATTCTGCATAAATCATTTGGAATAAAAATGCTTGTGTATCATCTTGGTTGTTAAAAGATTAGCTCTGTAGATTTTAAAATTCAGCATACATTGGTCAATTGTTTATGTCCTTGACCATTGCAGGTGCATTAAACTACTACGCTTCGTCAACACACTGCTAGCCTTGCAATCACGATCTGTGTATTAGCTGATGCTAGGCTTTTGTAATCTGCCTAGACTTTGTCAATTGCTAGTCCTTACACTAAGAAAATATGAAGTCTTCTCCACTCTTAGCAGGTCATAATCCACGTGAAGATTAGCTATCCTCATGAGCTTACCACAAATTGGACCTGAAACTGCTCGAAGTAGTTGTTCGACCTGAAACTTTTCAGTCATAGGAACTACTTACTTCTGATTCTGGAATGCAAAGAGGCTAGGCAATTGGATGAGCCAACAAGACATCATCTACATTAATATTATTTGATAGAGTATGTTAGTTTGTTTATTTATTTTTGTAAAGTAGTAGTTGTGTGAACAATGACATGACATGTGTATTATGGTGTGTATTTATATACTTTTATATATATATATATATATGAAAGAGAAATTATGGTATTTTGTATATATGCATTTGATTTTTCCTTTTAAATTGTATTATTTAAAAAATAGGAAATTCAGAAGCATGATATAAATTGTGTTTTAGGACCAGAGCACCAATTGGTCAAATATGTAAGGACCAATAAATCTAGTCCCTAAAAGTATTTCTAGGACCATATTTTTAATGGTCGTCAAATCTCTTTAATTCGGGACCAGTAATACAGTCTCTAAAACAATGTTAAGGACCAGTTTAATGTTGGTCGCACAAACAATTTAAGGACCAGTTATTGTGTCTCGTCCTCAATGACCATTAGCGACGGAGGCTATAGGGACGGGGTGGCGACCAGATTTTGTGGTCTCTATTGCCCTTTAGGGACCTATTTATCACTTTCAGGGACTATTTTTCCCTTCGTTGTTGAGCATTTTTCTTGTAGTGAGAGTTTCTGCAAGCAGCTAGGCATGGTTAAGATGGAGAGCTGATGTTGAGAAGGGGTGTTAAAGTTGACAACATCATTCCTAGTTTAATTTGACTAAGTCTGTAGTATGGCTATATTTTAGCTTTCAGTTGGTATTTGTTTTCCTTTAACTCTGATAGTTTTTCCTATTTCGTAGTATTGCAGAAATGTGTTCCTAAAGTTTAGGAGAGTTAGGTTAGTGGATTTAGTTAGTGGCTTAGTGGGATTGTGACTCTATTAAAGTTGTAATTCTATATAAGATCATTAACTGACTGAATACAAGATTAGTCCATTGTTCTTATTCTCTGGAAACTATTTGCTCAGACTCCTCCAATTATATTTTTATTTGAGCTTATTATATCTTAAGTTTTACCTAAACAATTGTAAATTAATCAATTGTGGTTAAATCAGATTACATTGATTTAAAATTAGATGATGAAGAACTTGTGCAAATATTCAAAGGTAAATACCAGAAAATGGGGTGTGGTTGGTACGGAGGAAAGTGTTTCCATTGTAAATCTTTCTTGAAAAAATAAATGGATATGGCGATAAAAATTTAAAAGTATTCACTTTATTTGAAACTTTTCAAGTTGGAGTTGTGTTTGATCATAAATTTTGCAAAAAAATATTTAAATTAGAATGTATTTTTTTCTAAATATGATTTATATCCCTAATTTCTAAAAACTAACGAAATGATCCAACTTGACTTATTTATCTGAAACATACAATCAAATATGCTCTAAATCTCAAAAAGAAAATAGTCACATAGTGATAATGTCATAAATTTGATCCTACATACATCTACTATGTACTATTACAAATATATTTTCACTATAGTTGCATTTTTAAAGTTGAAGTTGTGTTTGATTATATAGTTTTGACAAATAACATTTGATATTTTGAATGTACTTTTCAAAAAACCTTAGAAATGTAATTTAAATGATTAGGTTGTTTTTATAATAATAACAAATTCAGGAAAATTGTAAAAGAAAAATATAGTAAAATTTAAAACAAAATTTTGGGTATTATCAAATTTTAAATTTAACTTCCAACTATTATATTTGAAACTTTATGGTCCCACACCGGATTTTAAATAAAGTAAAAATAATAATAACAAAATAAAAAGGTGAATTATTCTTATGATCAAATCAATCCCAAAACTTTATGGCCCAGAAACTTGTTTATAAAATATAAATAATGTCATTTTTTTCGTTTTTTAGAAACTTATTATATTAAAACAAAAAAAAAACCTCAAAAAGCTTTACTAGCTAACTTTGGAAAAACTAAAAACCATCTTCCTTTGATTCCAAACACACTGTGGTCATTACTATTTTAAAAATAGGAAAGCGACGTGCATTGCGATTGCATTGCCCACATTTGAGCCATAAAGGAGAACAAGTGATTCATTATTTTGAGTGAACAAAAATAAAAAGCTTAATCCTCGAGGTTAATTATATTTTATCCATATTTCTATGAATTAAAGTTCAAATTTTATCTATTTAAATATAAAGACTTATTCACGTGATGTTTAGACTTTTCCTAAATAACAAAATATGCTTAATCATATTTTTCCCATACGTGGTAGGGTCCGAAGACATTGGTCCACTCCTTAATTTGCATGAATCATGATGTTGTTTGTAGTCAAAAAAGTTCAACTGAATAAATTATATACAATGTATTAGCAGACAATGCATACACGTTATTACATATTTATATATTAATTAGGATATACAAACGTTTTCGCCAACTAAATATGTGTTTATAATACTAAAAAAGAATAGATCGAGTTTGTTCCAATAAAGTCTTTTTCTAAATGGCAAAATTGTGTACGTAATACATATGAAGACATGTATGTGTATCTACTTGGATTTGATTTGATGGTATTAAATATAAGATTTAAACTTTGATAATGATATTTTGTTGCTCATGGAGAGGATGGGTCCTGGATATTAATATACGTATTGATTACTTTTATAGCACAACGTATTTCTAATGGAGACCACTGAAATATCCAAAGGCCACTTTTCTTATATCTGTTTTAAATAATTAGTTGTGCAAAATATCTAAACACTAAATTGTATTTGAAACAAAATATCATAAACTTAAAGTGGTGTGCATCAACAAAGTAATCACGGATCAAACATGAGCTTCAACGCATGTGATGTGCATATAATAAGGAGGCCCCATTATCAATAATGAAAAAGCATACCCACTATATTCATAAAAATGATCTTAACAACAATAACTTAATTATCGTTATGTATTTAATGACAATTACATATTTTTTGCCTTTAAAAATTATTTTTGTAGAAGGAATATATTATATATGAGTAGTAAAGATAACTATGACACTTTGTACTTGAGATAGTTTACTAATTTAGTCCACTTTAAATTTTATGTTTCATGTACAAAAGTGGATAAAGTTAGCATAAAATTTTGAAGTACAGGATTGAATTCTAACGGTTGTCATTTTAAGTAGGAGGAATAAATCTATCATAATTTATATGACAAAAAGTAGGGAAAAAGTGGAGAAATCCTAGTAGACAAATTGATGAAAGGCACACCAACCGTCATCGAAAAGCCACTATATTAAACGAATTAAAACGGGCAACGATTTGAACAATTTGTGTGGGGTTGTTTTTTGGGGACCAGATTATTTCAAATTATTGGTGGCAAGTGGGAATATATATTATAATTTGTGATCTTTCAACATGCCTTGCATCTTTTAATTAAATTTTAGGGGTTGAATTGTTATAAAAGATATTCATAAATCATATATACTAAACAAGAGGGGTAGAATAGCGCAATTTTATCCGGAACAAGAGTCCTTGGCCACTAGAAAAATAATTTTAAATTTAATAGTCGAGAATATTATTTACAGGATATTTCAATTAAAACCTTTTGCCCGATTTTTCATCGAGATAAATATTTTGGACTCTAGAAAGTGTGAGTACATGTTTCATGTTATTTTACAAGAATTGCATATTTTATTCTACCAAGAATCTGTGACTCTTACTAATCTTTTATTATTACTCATCTTCTATAGGGCTCTTCCAGTCTGCGCGCGCGCATATATATATATATATGTTTCCAAATTTATGTTGTTATACCTATTAATTTTTTATATATAATAGAGTATTTATTTTGATTGTTACTTAAATTTATGCTATAATATTCTTAAATTCATTGTTTTGTAATGGCGAAACATGTTTTTTTTATGTTATGAACGATTCGTATGTTACCTTTTAGTTTTTCTTCTCATTTTGACTTTGTTAATTATTTAATAATAGTAATATTTTATTATTTACCTTATTTTTAATAATACATTCTATTTAAATACTATATGCCTAAAGACAATATAGTACAATGAAATATCTTAAAATACAATACATTATAAGACTGTATATATATATATAACAACCATCCTAACAAACTCTCAGTTTCAGACGCTCAAAAATGTGAAATTAGGGCGAGGCTTAAGGCTAGTTTAGGAGTCATAGGACGACTAAAATAAAGGGAAATAAGTAAAATATGGGCCAGGATCCGGCGCACATTACTGGGAAAATCAGATTAGTACAGTATCATATACTCCCTCTTGTTTGAAAAAAAAAACGACTTGACTTGACATGAAATTTTAAAAAATAAAGAAGATTTTTCAATTTTATGATTCTAAAATAAAATTATGTAAAATGTATCAAAATGCTCTTTAATTCTGTAGCCTTAAACACGTTATGTAGAAAACTAAAATTAAAATATTATCAAAAAAAGAAATATTTTCCCTAAATAAATTAAAAAGGAAAGTAACTATTTTTTTTAAACAAAGAAAGTATATATTTTTGTATATACATGTAATAAAAAGTTGATTTTTTTATTAATTATAATATCCAGGTACTAAAATTGAAAATTTAACCAAATATTAACGCTTTAAAAATAGTTTGATTTGATTCGTAACTCATGCGGCACATACTCAAAAGTCAAAACAAGAGTTGAGAATGATGACTGGTTCATTATGTGGATATATATATTTCCTGATTGGGTGCACTTTTCAATTTGTGCAAAAAGGCATGCATACGCTCAGGGCGGACCCACGTGGTTCTAGAGTTTACCCGAACTTTCTTGACGAAAAGTTCTATTGTACAATATATATAATGTAAATTATTTGTATGTATGTAGATATATTAATTTTGAACCCCCTTATTAACAAGAAGCAAGTTATAGTGTAGTGGTAGATCTCTTTTTAAATTGATCTTCACGTTTTTTTAGTTTCAGGACCAATCTTCACATTTTTCTGTCTTTAAAAAATGCTAAAAGAGTAGATTTAAACCTTAAAAAATCCAAATGCGCTAAAAGGTCTCTTGTAACACAACTTACTTTTTGTACCTATTACTTCTTGAAATTGTATTTTATTCGCTTATTCACACGTTTATATTTTTATTTTCCGAACCCCATAAATGAGAAAATCTCAGACACACCACTGCATACGCCCACCTAAGCAACTTGAGAAGGAAAAATCATGTGATTTTAAATTTAAGATATGTGTATTAAATTATTAAAAAAAATTGTAATATTAGTTTTTTTTTAATTTAAAAAGATCAAATTAAAGAATTGTCAAAAAAGAGAGTTTTTTTTGTTAAAAAAATTGAATAAAAAAACAATAAGATAAATAAATTAAAACAAAATTAGTATAGTTATCATAAATAATATTTCAAGACAATTTAAAAAAGCTTTGGTAAAATTACTCATTTTACTCTCTAAACCAAAATTCAATAAGATTGAAGATATAAAAAAAAAATGGAGTCGTGCTAATTCTTTTTTTGTACTCCCTCCTCCATCCGTTTTAATTTAAATATTTTACTTTCCTAGTCTCGCTAAAATCTTTAAATCGAAACGGATTAATTATATATGACATAAAGTAAAATATGGGGAGGAATAGATCTTCAACGATGGCACTCTTGATGCACAGTATAAACGATAGTTTCAACAAATGCATATGGAACATTTTCATTAAACAAATCCATCACAAACAATCAACTTAGCATGAATTAAGTATACTTTTTTTTTTCTAAAAGAAGATCGATCAAAACATTAATACGTATATATATAATTGTCGTTTTAATTACTTGAGCCATGAAGGGCGGCAAGTCTGTTGATCAAAGCCAAAGCATTACTCGTCAAATGAGCAACTTCAAGTATCTTTTCCCTCACAACTGTCTTAACTTTCCCATTCATCACTTTTCCATCAAATCCCTCAGTACATGTGTCCTCGTCGGTCAAGGCGGCACTCACCCACGTTTGAATATCATTCATTTTCAGATCAAAATCATTTCCCCTCAATTCCTTCATTTCTCCTAAAGATTTTTTAATTCTACTAACTGCGTCACTTAATTCCTCCACACAGTCACGCATGGCGCCTACTTCTCTAGGCGTCATGCCTTGACTGTGTGACAATTTTATCATCATAGCGGATGTTGATTGGGCTGTTTCGAGGCTAACAGTGAGAGATTCATGTGC